>ML254003.1:0-75354 GCA_005239495.1 Nicotiana undulata
CTCCTGTGAGGCTGGGACCGCAGGGGCGGTCCCGCACCTGCGGCTGGGCAACCGCACCTGCGGCTGGGAAACCGCACCTGCGGTAACACCAGCTGCTGTGCACCAGCAAAGGCTTTTGCTGGTTTTTGGCCTCGCGCGGGGTCCGGGAGGCACCTGGGCCCACCCGATCCCCCGTCCAAATATACTAACAAGTCCTAAATCACTAAGCGGACTCGCTCGAACTTGCAGAACACGAAAAACAACAGCGGAACTCGAATCAAACCCCAAAACTTATTTAATCAACACTTAGGAACTTAAAATTCAAGAATTCATTTCAAATACGCCGAACCGGCCTAAACTGCTCGGAATGGCATCAAACTTTGCAGATAAGTTATAATTGACACCACAGAACTATTCCTGGTCCCGTAATCTCACTCGGACCTCAGGAACATCACATCACTTTCCAAGCCACATTTTCCATTTCTTTAAAACTTCAAAACCTCATTTTGATCCGAAACCACTCAATTCACGCCCGTTTTACACCAAATTTTACAAATAAGACAAATAATATATCATAAACCTGTTCCGGGCTTCGGAACCATAATACGGGCCCGGTAACACGTTTTCACATAATTATTCACTTTCTTATTCCTTTATTATTTTCAGAAAACAATTTCTTTTAAAAATTCATTTCTCGAGCTTGGGACCTCGGAATTCGATTCTTAGCATATGCCCAAGTCCCATATTTTCCTACGGACCCTCCGGGACCGTCAAATCACGGGTCCGGGTCCATTTACCTGAAATATTGACCAAAGTCAACTATATTCATTCATTAATTATCAAAACCCATTTTTCATCAACTTTTCACATAATAGCTTCCCAGCTACACGCCCGGGCTGCGCACGCATAACGAGGTGAGACTAACGGAGGCTCTCAAAGCCTCGGAACACAGATAAGGCTTAAATTACATAAGATGACCTTTTGGGTCATCACAAAATAAAAAAGAAAATTACATACTCTTGAAATCTAAGAGTTACAAAATTCCTATCTATATGCCATCTAGAGTCTTGTCTTGATTCTTGACTTGCTTCTCCCATTGACTTTAGATTGAAACATGATGCTCTCGATGCAACAGACTATGAAATATTCTTGCATGCTTGTTTCTTGATCGGATGATGGAAAGATGGATCTTGATCATATGTCTCTGCTTGCAATACGTTAAAGCTGGTTGCGGCTGGTATTGGGATCAAACGTTCTCTCTGGAATGAACTGAAATATTATTTTTTGCACGTCCAATTCGTGTTTTGTAGAATAACCTACAAGCCATCACAAGCAAACAAAACGAACAAAAATTTTCTGCCCCATTTTGCACTAGGAATTTTTTTTGAGTTATTGAAAACACGTTAAACTATCTTTGCTATTGGAAAATGAAGAATTGAATGAGAAATGGGCTCCTCATTTTCTTTTGATAGGGGATGTGGTACCCTATGTTAACAATGAGAAACACAACCATGGGATGTGGTACAAGATGTTGACAATAAGATGAGGATTTTGGCTCTCTAAGATTCTACTAGGGAATGTTGTACCCTATGTAGGCAGAGAGAAAGAAAACAAAATGCAACTAGGGGATGTAGTACCCTATGTTAGCAATAAGAAATCCAATCAGGGGATATAGTAGAATGTGTTGGCAATGAGGTGAGTCTCATGGCTCACCGAGATTCTACTAGGGAATGTCGTACCCCATGTAGGCAAAAAGTAATGCGATCAGGGGATGTAGTACCCTGTGATTGGAAATGAAATGAGGCTCGTGGATCTTTGAGATGCTACTAGGGAATGTCGTACCCTATGTTTGCAACAAAATGACGCTCTGAAATGCTACTAGGGAATGTCGTACCCTATGTTGGAAAAAAGTAATGCAGTTGTCATGACCCGAATTATCCTCCAAACGGGTTCGTGATGGCACCTAGTCTCTACGACTAGGTAAGCCTAAAACATACAGAAAAATAAAAGCAATATAATAATTTAAATAGAAAACAAGAAGAATCATATAACTCAGTCGCTCGACATAAACAACTTCACTTCCCAAACCCCGAAATGTCACTGCAGTCACAAGCTCTGTGCTAAATGTAGCTCTATACAATGAAATACTGGAAAGGTAGATAAGTAAACTAACCTTATGCTAGAGTAGAAGGGGACTCGTGAGATTCAACGGGCGCGGCAGAATTACCTTGCGGTCTCCTGGCAGCTGCTAGTAATACTCCTAGCAACGATACTGGGTGCTAGTACCTGGATCTGCACATGGAAAACATGCGCAGGAAAGGGAATGAGTAACTCCACAATTGGTACCCAGTAAGTGCCAAGCCTAACCCCAGTCAAGTAGTGACGAGGTCATGTTAAGGCTCTACTGGATTTTATAGTAAAACAATTTAAAATCTAAGCAAAGAGATATAATAAAATAAGGCAAAGCAGTAGAAACGGTAAGCTGAAAAAAATAGTAATTGGGAGCCCTCGGCTCAGCACAATATATATCCCAATAGCAAATATGCAATGCAGTACAGGGGGAAAACTCCCAGAATCTCGTCCCCAGTCCTAATTTAAATATGCTATGCAGTACAGGGGGAAAGCTCCCGGAATCTAGTCTGTAGTCCCAATTTAAATATGCTATGCAGTATAGGGGGAAAGCTCCCAGAATCTCGTCCGTAGTCCCAATTTAAATATGCAATGCAATGAATACCGGATACAGTTTATTTGAACAGTTCAGTAAGAAATCACAGGCAAATACGTATAGAACTATCTAAACATAGTGCAAATAGTAACAAATAGGAGTAACTCAAGTAAGACAGGTAGACATGATCATTCCTAAGCTACACTACACATCTAGTACATGAAACAGTGAAATAGGGATGAATGATTTACGTAATGAAATGAAAAAATGGAGTTTTTGCAACTATAGCCCGTGTACGCACTCGTCACCTCACGTACACGGCACCCATTTCACAAAAACAGCATCAAAACAACCTAAGGGGAAGTCCCCAACACAGAGTTAGGCAAGCCACTTACCTCGACTGCAATGTTCAACTCAATACCATGCTCTTTCCACAACTATGCGACTCCGGGTGGCCCAAATCTATTCAATTCGATTGCATAAAGTAAATATCAACTCAAGAACAAAAATAGCTAATAAGTTTGAAGCTAATACGCGAAACTTGGAAAATTGACCAAAAAGTCCTCGGACCCACGTCTCGGAAACGGATATAAAATTCAAATTACGAACACCCATTCACTCACAAACTCACTCGAACAAGAATTATCAAAATCCGACGTCTAAATCTCCCTAAATCCTCGGATTTCTACTTGGGGAAGTTCATCCCAATTTCATGGTTTTCATCCAATTTCATTGATTATATTGAGGAAATTGATAGAGATTAATGATATATAAGTGAATTAAGGTTAAAAAACGTTACCTATGCTTCTCCTCTTCGAAACCCACTGAAAATCGCCAAAGCCCAAGCTCTAAATCATTTTTTGGAGTTATGATTTTCAAACCCTTGAGTTTTGTATAAACAGCCTAGGGATTCAGCACCTGCGACCCCTGGACCGCACCTGTGGAAATTCCATCGTATGTGCGAAAATTCCGCACCTGTGGTCACTTGGCCGCATCTGCGGTCCCGCACCTGCGGAACCCAGACCGCACATACGACCACTGGCAGCCCCACCTAAAATCCGGATCTGCGAGCATAACCTCCGCACCTGCGTGTCCGCACCTGCGATTCCCCGTCCGCAGGTGCGAAACACCCGTTGAGCCTTTGAAACAACCCCGAGACGCCCGGTACCTCAACCAAACGTACCAACCAGTCATAATACTTCATTCACACTTAGTCGAGCCTTCAAAACACATATAATAACATCAAAATCATCAATTATGTATAGATTCAAGCCTAAGAATTTATGAAATTTCCCAAATTCACATCTGATGCCGATACACGTCAAAACTCGTCTGAATAACCTCAAATTTTTCACAAGGGTCATAAATGACACTAGGGACCTGCTGTCACTTTCGGAATTCCATTCCGAGCTTGATATCAAAATTTCACCTATCGACCGAAATCGCCGAAATTCTAACTTTCGCCAATTCAAGCCTAAATCTACTACAGACCTAGAAAACACATTCCGAACACACTCCTAACCCCGAAATCACCCAACGGATCTAACGGAGTTGACGAAACTCCATTTCGGATCCGTCTTCACACAGATCTAAGTATGGACCGATTTCTAAAGCTAAAATTCACATTTATGGACTATGTGTCCAAAATCACTCCGAATTTCACCACACAACGTTCCGACAAGTTACAAGAGCATAAATAGACATGGGAGAAGCAGTTATTAGGGGATCGAGGCATTAACTCTCAAAACGACCGATCGGGTCGTTACATTCTCCCCCTTTTAAGATAATCGTTCGTCCTCAAACGAGTATAGAGACATACCTGAAGTTGTGAAGAGATGAGGGTACTAACTCTGCATATCCTGCTCGAGCTCCCAAGTTGCTTCCTCGACCGGGTGACCCCTCCACTGAACCGTGACTGATGCAAAATTCTTCGACCTGAGCTTCCTGACCTGCCTATCCAAAACAGCTACAGGCTCCTTAACATATGATAGATCCTTGTCCATTTGGACTGAACTGAAATCCAAAACAAGAGTCGGGTCATCGTGGTACTTCCGGAGCATGGAGACGGGGAATACAGGATGAACACCTGCTAGGTTGGGAGGCAAGGCCAACTCGTAAGCAACCTCCCCAACCCGCTACAATACCTCAAAAGGGCCAATAATCCTCGGACTCAGTTTACCCTTCTTCCCGAACCTCATGACGCCTTTCATAGGCGATACCCGAAGCAAAACCTGATCACCCGCCATTAATGCCAAGTCACGAACCTTCCGGTCCGCATGGCTCTTCTACATGGACTGAGCTGTGCGAAGCCTCTCCTGAATCACTTTCACCTTGTCTAAGGCATCCTTGAACAAATCTGTACCCAAACCACCCCACTAGAGACCTGCACCGCCTACCATACAAAGCCTCATACGGCGCCATGACCCTCCAAAATCCATCACACAGGCATGGAGCATATCCTCGAGAATCTGAATCGTGTGCTCGGACTGCCCGTCCGTCTGAGGGTGAAAGGTTGTACTCAACTCCACCCAAGTGCCTAACTCCTGCTGAACGGCTCTCCAGAACCATGAAGTGAACTGTGTACCTTTATCTAAGATGAAAGATACTGGAATACCGTGGAGGCAAACAATCTCCCTGATATAAATCTCAGCCAACCTCTCAGATGAATATGTACTCAACACCGGAATGAAAGGGGCTGATTTGGTCAGCCGATCCACAATCACCCAAATAGCATCATACTTCCTCAAAGTCCGAGGAAGTCCTACCACAAAGTTCATGGTGATCCGCTCCCATTTCTACTTTGGAAGCTCAATCTGCTGAAGTAACCCACCCGGTCTCTGATGCTCACATTTGACCTGCTGACAATTGAGACACTTGGCTACAAACTCCCCTATATCCTTTTTCATCCTTCGCCACCAATAGTGTTATGTTAGATCCTGGTACATCTTCGCGGTACCCAGATGGATGGAATACCGCGCACTATGGTCCTCCACAAGAATCAATTCCCGAACCCATCTACATTGGGCACACGGATACGGCCATGCATCCTCATCACACCATCATCACCTATGGTCACATCCCTGGCATCACCCCACCAAACTCTATCCTGTAGAACCAAAAGGTTGGGATCCTCATACTGGCGCTCCTGAATGCGGTCATAAAGAGATGATCGAGCAACCACACAAGAAAATACCCGGCAAGGCTCAGAAAGATTCAATCTCACAAACTGGCTGGCTAAGGACTGAACATCCAAGGCTAAGGGCCTCTCAGCTGCATGATGGTATGCCAAACTACCCAAACTATCCGCCCGATGACTAAAGGCATCAGCCACCACATTGGTCTTCCCCGGGTGTTATAATATAGTGATGTCATAATCCTTGATTAACTCTAAAAACCTACGCTGGTGCAAATTGAGGTACTTCTACCTGAATATGTGTTGTAAACTCTGGTGATCAGTGAAGATCTCATAGGGAACACCGTACAAATAATGATTCCATATCTTCAGGGCGTGAACAATAGCTGCCAACTTGTGATCATGAACTGGATAGTTCTTCTTATGCACCTTCAACTGTCTGTATGCGTAGGCAATAACCCCATTGTTCTGCATCAACACCACCCCAAGGCCAATCCTCGAAGCATCATAATAGATCGTATAGGACCCCAAACCTGTGGGCAATACCAACACTGGAGTTGTAGCCAGGGTTGTCTTGAGCTTTTGAAAGCTCTCCTCGCACTCCTCAGTCCATATGAAATGGGCACCCTTCTAGGTTAGTCCGGTCATAGGCGCTACAATGGATGAAAATTCGTCTACAAAATGGTGATAATACCCAACCAAACCGAGGAAACTACGGATCTCAGTAGCTGAAGACGGTCCAGGCCAACTCTACACTGCCTCCACATTCGTCGGGTCCACCTTGATCCCATCACAAGACACCGCATAGCCTTGGAATGCCACAAAATCAAGCCAAAACTCACACTTGGAAAATTTTGCATACAATTTCTTCTCCCTCAAAGTCTAAAGCACAGTCCTCAAATGTTTCTCATGGTTCTCCTAGGAGCGTGAATATACGAAAATGTCATCAATGAACACGATGACGAAAGTATCAAGATAAGTCCAAAATACGTTGTGCATCAGGTGCATAAAGGCTATTGGGGATTGATCAACCCAAATGACATACCATGGAACTCATAGTGGCCATATCGGGTCCTGAAGGCAGTCTTTGGGATGTCCGGCTCCCGAATCTTCAACTGATGATATCCCGAACGCAGATCAATCTTGGAGAACACCCTAGAACCCTGTAACTGGTTAAATAAATCATCAATGCAAGGCAATGGGTACCTTTTCTTCACTGTAACCTTATTCAGATGCGGGTAATCAATGTACATACATATGGATCCATCCTTTTTCTTCAAAAATAATACCGGAGCACCCCAAGGTGATACACTGGGCCTTATAAAACCCTTGTCAAGAAAATCTTGCAACTGATCCTTCAACTCTTTCAACTCAGGAGGAGCCATACGATAGGGAGAAATGGAAATGGGCTGAGTGCCTGACAACAAATCAAGGTCGAAATCAATATCTCTGTCAGGCGGCATAATCGAAAGATCAGCTGGAAATACATCAGGGTAGTCCCGCAAAACTGGAACTGACTCAACCACAGGGGTCTTAGCACTAACATCTCTCACATAAGCTAAGTACGCATCACACCCCTTCTCAACCATCCGCTGAGCCTTAAGAAAAGAAATGACTCTGCGGGGAGTATACTCTAAGGAACCTCTCAACTCTAACCTCGGCAAACCTGGCATAGCCAGCGTCACGGTCTTGGCGTGACAATGAAGAATAGAATAGAATAGTGGGGTGACAACCAGTCCATGCTCAATATAACATCGAAATCTACCATACTGAGTAGTAACATATCAGCACTTGTCTCAAAACCACTCATAACAATCAAACACGACCGTTATACGTGGTCCACAATAAGAAAATCTCCCACGGGAGTACAAACATATATAGGGGAACTCAAAGAATCCTAAGATATCCCCATATTCGAAGCAAAATAAGAATATACGTATGAGTACGTAGAACCCGGATCAAATAATACGGTTCTATCCCTATGACAAATAGGGACAATACATGTGATGACCGAATCTGAAGCAACGACCTCCGAATGGGATGGAAAAGAATAGTACCTGGCCTATTCTCCCATTCTAGGGCGACCTCGACCTTCCCGACCTCCACCTCGAGATGTTTGTGAATGTGGGGCAGCAGTTGGGGGTAGAAGAATAGCTGGAGGACTCGGTGGAGCACGTGGGGCCTGATAAGACTGAGATGGTGCACCCCTCCTAGCTCTGGGGAAAACTCTGATCACGTGGCAAGGCTCACAACACTCAAAACAACATCTTGGAGAACGTGGCGGTTGGTGCTGACCGTGAACTGGCCTGCTAGACTTGTCGGTAACAGCACCTCGAACAGGAGGCACATAAGAAACTGGGGGCGCATAGTAAAGCTCATAAGGTCAAGGAGGAGCTGAAATACCATTGGCTGCTGGAAGAGATGAATGAATGGGACAGCTCACAAAACCCCTACCATAGCGTGCTACTGGTGCAAAAACTCATGAACAGTGACCAGTATCTCGAGACTTTTTGGCCTCTCTCTCCTCCCTGTCCCGGGATAACATACTCTCAATCCTACGGGCAATACTCATAGCCTGCTGATATGTGATATTTGTCTCCAGCTCTATGGAAATACTGGTCCAGATACTGGGTAGAGTCCCTCAATAAAGCATCGAACCCTCTCTCTGACACTGACAACCAAAGCTGGTGCATGACGAGCCAAGTCACTGAAACATACTGCATACTCTGACACAGTCATGGTACCCTGGCGTAACTGCTCAAACTCTGCATGCCAAGCATCCCTAAGGATCTGAGGGACAAACTCAAGTAAGAACATCTTGGAGAACTGATCCAAACTAAGTGAAGTTGCCTCATTCGGACTACTCATCTTGAAAAAATGCCACCACTGATAAGACGCTCCCCTCAGCTCGAAGGTAGTAAAAGAAACCCCACTTGTCTCCACAATACCCATAGTGCGGAGAATGCGATAACACTCCTCAGGAAAACCCAGAGCATCATCTGAAGCTAGTCCGCTGAAATCAGGTGGGTGGTACTTCTTGTACTTCTCAAGTCGGAGTTGCTCTGCCTCCGAAGATGCTACCCTGGTATCATGTTGAACTAGAGCCACTGGGGGCATAGGAATATGCTCTGGAACCTTCCCAATATGAACCCTCTGCTCAGGAGTACGGGCTGCGGGAGTCTTTGCCCCTCCCCGGCTTGGGATATAGCTGGAGCTATTGGTAGTAGTCCTGACTGAGACAGAGTGTTGAAGGAACTCAAGAACTTAACCAAAGTCTCCTGGAGGGCTGGAGTAATAGTAGGGACCTCTTGTGCCCCTCCAACTATGGCTGTTGGGGCTCCTCGGTCTATGCTCCTGTCGGTGCTCGGACTTTACTGCGTGCTCGTCCTCTACCCCTGCCCCTTCCTCTGGTGGCTCTGGATGGGGGCTCGGGTGCCTGGTCATCAGTACGTCCGTCACGGGTACGCACCATCTGTAAGCAAGAATAGAATAAAGTTTAAGAATTTTGATGATAGTAACTAGCATGATAAGAAATTCCAAAGAGTATGATTGTTCTTAATAACGACGATAGTTTAAGAACTCTATCCTGGTCACATCCTTGGCATCACCCCGCCGTACTCTATCCTGAAGAGCCAGAAGGTTGGGATCCTCATACTGGCGCTCCCGAATGCGGTCATAAAGAGAAGATCAAACCACACAAGCAAATACCTAGCAAGGCTCAGAAAAATTCAATCTCAGGAACTGACTGGCTAAGGACTGAACATCCAAGGCTAAGGGTCTCTCAGCTACATAAAGGTATGCCATACTACCCAAACTCTCCGCCCGGTGACTCAAGGCATCGACCACCACATTGGCCTTCCCTAGGTGGTATAATATAGTGATGTCATAATACTTGAGTAACTCCAACCACTTACATTGGCGCAAATTGAGGTCCTTCTTCCTGAATATGTGTAGTAAACTCTGGTGTTCAGTGAAGATCTCACAGGGAACACCGTACAAATAATGATGCCATATCTTCAGGGCGTGAACAATAGCTGCCAACTCGAGATCATGAACTGTATAGTTCTTCTCATGCACCTTCAGCTGTCTGGACGCGTAGGCAATCACCCTACCGTCCTGCATCAACACTGCCCCAAGGCCAATCCTCAAAGCATCATAATAGACCGTATAGGACCCCGAATTTGTGGTAAATACCAACACTGGAGTTGTAGTCAGGGCTGTCTTGAGCTTATAAAAGCTCTCCTCGCACTCCTCAATCTATTTGAAAGGGGCACCCTTCTAGGTCAGTCTGGTGATAGGTGCGGCAATGGATGAAAATCCCTCTACAAAACGGCGATAGTACCAATCCAAACCAAGGAAACTGCGGATCTCAGTAGCTGAAGACGGTCTACGCCAACTCTACACTGTCTCCACCTTATTCGGGTCCAACTTGATCCATTCAAAAGACACCACATGGCTTAGGAATGCCACATAATCAAACCAAAATTCACACTTGGAAAAATTGGCATACAATTTCTTCTCCCTCAAAGTCTGAAGCACAGTCCTCAAATGCTGCTCATGGTCCACCTGGGACCCATAATATACCAAAATGTCATCAATGAACACGATGAGGAAAGTATCAAGATACAGCGAAAATACGTTGTGCATCAGGTGCATAATAGTTGCTGGGCATTGGTCAGCCCAAATGACCTAACAAGGAACTCATAGTGGCCATATCGAGTCCTGAAGGAAGTCTTCGGGATGTCCGGCTCCCGACTTTTCAACTGACGATAGCCCGAATGCTGGTCAATCATGGAGAACACCCTAGCACCTTGTAACTAATCAAATAAATCATCAATGCGAGGAAATGGGTACATGTTCTTCACTGTAACCTTATTCAGCTCCCGGTAATCAATGCACATACGCATCGAGCCATCCTTTTTCTTCAAAAATAATATCGGAGCACCCCAAGGTGATACACTGGGCCTGATAAAACCCTTGTCAAGCAACTCCTGCAACTCTTTCAACTCAGGAGGAGCCATACGATAGGGTGGAATGGAAATGAGCTGAGTTCCCGACAACAAATAAATGCCGAAATCAATATCTATGCCGGGCGGCATACCCGGAAGATTAGCTGGAAATACATCAGGATAGTCCCTCATAACTGGAACTGACTCAACAGTAGGGGTCTCCGCACTAACATCTCTCACATAAGCTAAGTATGCATCACACCCCTTCTCAACCATCCGTTGAGCCTTAAGAAAAGAAATGACTCTGCGGGGAGTATACTCTAAGGAACCTCTCAATGCTAACCTCGGCAAACCTGGCATAGCCAACATCACGGTCTTGGCGTGACAATCAAGAATAGAATAGTGGGGCGACAACAACTCCATGCCCAATGTAACATCGAAATATACCATACTGAGTAGTAATAGATCAGCACTGGTCTCAAAACCCTTGATAATAATAAAACATGACCGATATACGCGGTCCACAATAATAGAATCTCCCACGGGAGTATAAACATATACATGGCAACTCAAAGAATCCCAGGATATCCCCAGATACGAATCAAAATAAGAAGATACATATGAGTACGTAGAACCCGGATAAAATAATACGAATGCATCCATATGACAAACATTGACAATACCTGTGATGATTGAATCTGAAGCAACGACCTCTGAACGGGCAGGAGGAGCATAGTACCTGGCCTGGCCTCCCCCTCTAGGGCAACCTCGACCTCCCCGACCTCCACCTCGAGCTGTCTGTGAAGGTGTGGTAGCAGTTGGGGTTGAAAGAATAGCTGGAGGACCGGTTGGAGCACGTGGGGCTTGATAAGACTGAGATTGTGCACCCTTCCTAGCTCTGGGATAATCTCTGATCATGTGGCAAGGGTCACCCCACTAAAAATAACCCCTCGGAGGACGTGGCGACTGGTGCTGACCCTGAACTGTCCTGCTAGACTGGCCGGTGATAGCACCTCGAACAGGAGGCACATAAGATACTGGTGGCGCATTGTAAGGCTCATGAGGTCTAGGAGGAGCTGAAATTCCACTGGCTGCTGGAAGAGCTGAATGAATGGGGCGTCTCACAAAACCTCTACCATAGCGTGCTACTGGTGCACGAACTCCTGAACAATGACCAGTCTCTCGAGACCTCTTGGCCTCCCTCTCCTCCCTGTCTCGGGATAACATACTCTCAATCCTCCGGGCAATACTCACAGCCTGCTGATAGGTGATATCTGTCTCCAGCTCTCTGGCCATACTGGTCCGGATACTGGGGTGGAGTCCCTCAATAAAGCGTCGAACCCTCTCTCTGACAGTGACAACCAAAGCTGGTGCATGACGAGCCAAGTCACTGAAACGGACTGCATACTCTTACACAGTCATGGTACCTTGGCGTTGCTCAAACTCTGCATGCCAAGCATCCATGAGGATATGAGGGACAAACTCAAGTAAGAACATCTTGGAGAACTGATCCAAAGTAAATGAAGTTTCCTCGTCCGGACTACTCATCTCGAAAGCACACCACCAATGATAAGTCGCTCCCCTCAGCTGGAAGGTAGTAAAAGAAACCCCACTAATCTCCACAATACCCATAGTGCGGAGAATGCAATGACACTCCTCAGGAAAACCCAGAGCGTCATCTGAAGCTAGTCCGCTGAAATTAGGTGGGTAGTACTTATTGTACCTCTCAAGTCGGAGTTTCTCTGCCACTGAAGCTGCTACCCTGGTATCATGCTGAACTGGAGCCGCTGGGGGCATAGGAATATGCTCTGGAACCTGCCCAATATGAACCCTCTGCTCAGGAGTACGGGCTGTGGGAGTCTGTGCCCCTCCCCCGACCTGAGATATAGCTGGAGTTATTGGTAGTACTCCTGACTGAGACAGAGTGATGAAGGTACTCAAGAACTTAACCAAAGTCTCTTGGAGTGCTGGAGTAATAGTAGGGACCTCGTGTGCCCCTCCAACTGTGGCTACTGGGGCTCCTCCGTATCTGCTCTAGCCAGTGCTCGGGCTGTACCGAGTGCTCAACCTCTACCCTTGCCCTTTCGTCTGGCGGCTTTGGCAGGGGGCTCGGGTGCCTGGTCCGGTACGGGTACGCACCATCTGTAAGCAAGAATAGAATATAGTTTAAGAATTTTGATGACAGTAACTAGCACGATAAGGAATTCCAAATAGTATGATTGTTCTTAACAGTTACATAGCCTCTCGAAGATAAATACGGACGTCTCCGCACCGATCCGCGAGATTCTAATAAACCGGCTTGTGACTTGTGACTCATATGAACCTAGATGCTCTGATACCAACTTTTCACGACCCGAATTACCCTCCAAGCGGGTTCGTGATGGCACCTAGTCTCTACGACTAGGTAAGCCTAAAACTTACGGAAAAATAAAAGCAATATAATAATTTAAATAGAAAAGAAGAAGAATCATATAACTCAGCCGCTCGGTATAAACAACTTCACTTCCCAAAATCGGGAATGTCACTACAGTCACAAGCTCTGTACTAAATGTAGCTCTATACAATGAAATACTGGAAAGGTACATAAGTCAACTAATCCTGTTCTAGAGTAGAAGGGGACTTGTGAGATTCTGCGGACACGGCAGAATTACCTCGCGGTCTCCTGGCAGCTGCTAGTAATACTCCTAGCCACGATACTGGGTGCTGGTACCTGGATCTGCACATGGAAACACATGCGCAGGAAAAGGCATGAGTACTCCACAATTGGTATCCAGTAAGTGCCAAGCCTAACCCCAGTCAAGTAGTGACGAGGTCAAGTTAAGGCTTTACTGGATGTTATAGTAAAACAGTTTAAAATCTAAGCAAAGAGATATAATAAACTAAGGCAAAGCAGTAGAAACGGTAAGCTGAAAGAAATAGTAAGAGGGAGCCCTCGGCTCAGCACATCATATATCCCAATAGCAAATATGCAACGCAGTACAGGGGGAAAGCTCCCGGAATCTTTTTTGTAGTCCCAATTTAAATATGCTATGCAGTATAGGGGGAAAGCTACCGGAATCTAGTCTGTAGTCCCAATTTAAATATGTTATGCAGTACAGGGGAAAATCTCCCGGAATCTCGTCCGTAGCCCCAATTTAAATATGCAATGCAATGAATACCGAATACAATTTATTTGAACAGTTCATTAAGAAATCTCAGGAAAATACTGATAGAACTACCTAAACATGGTACAAATAGTAACAAATAGGAGTAACTCAATTAAGACAGGTAGACATGCTCATTCCTAAGCTACACTACACATCTAGTACATGAAACAGTGAAATAGGGATGAATGATTTACGTAATGAAATGAAAAAAATGGAGTTTTTGCAACTATAGCCCGTGTACGCACTCGTCACCTCACGTACACGACACCCATTTAACAAAAACATCATCAAAACAACCTAAGGGGAAGTCCCCAACACAGAGTTAGGCAAGCCACTTACCTCGAGTGCGCTAATCAACTCAATACCATGCTCTTTCAACGACTATGCGACTCCAGGTGTCCCAAATCTATTCAATTCGATTGCATAAAGTAAATATCAACTCCTGGAACAAAAATAGCTAATAAGTTCGAAGCTAATACACGAAATTTGGAAAATTGCCCAAAATGTCTCCCGGGCCCACGTCTTGGAAACGAATAAAAATTACAAATTCCGACGACCCTTTCACTCATGAACTCACTCGAACAAGAATTACAATAATCCGACGTCTAAATCTCCCTAAATTCTTTGATTTCTACGTGGGGAAGTTCATCCCAATTTCATGGTTTTTCATCAAATTTCATTGATTATATTGAGGAAATTGATAGAGATTAATGATATATAAGTGAATTAAGGTTAGAAAATGTTACCTATGCTTTTCCTCTTCGAAACAAACTTAAAATCGCCAAAACCGGAGCTCTAAATCATTTTTTGGAGTTATGAACTTCAAACCCTCGGATTTTGTATAAACATCCCAGGGATTCCGCACCTTCGACCCCTGGACCGCACCTACGATGCCGCACCTGCGGAAATTCCATCGCAGATGCGGAAAGTCACTTAACAGGGCTGGGGCCGCTCCTACGGTCCAGTACCTGCAGTACCTAGACCGCACCTGCGACCACTGGCAGCCCCTACCTAAAATCCGCACCTGCGAGCCTAACCTCCACACCTGCGTGTCCGCACCTGCGGTTCCCCGTCCGCTTGTGCGAAACACCAGAACCAGCAACAGTTCAGTTGTTCACTAAGTCCAAAAATCACCAGTTGACATCCAAAACAACCCCAAGACCCCCGGGACTTCAACCAAACCTACCAACCAGTCCTAATACTTCATTAAAACTTAGTCGAGCCTTCAAAACACAAATCATAACATTAAAATCATCAATAATGCATAGGTTCAAGCCTAAGAACTTATGAAATTTCAAAAATTCACATCCGATGCTGAAATACGTCAAACGCATCAAAATGACCTCAAATTTTTCACACAGGTGGTAAATGACAGTACGGACCTGCTGTCACTTTCGGAATTCCATTCTGAGTCCGATAACAAATTTTCACCTATCGGCCGAAATCGCCGAAATTCTATCTTTCGCCAATTCAAGCCTAAATCTACTACAGATCTCGAAAACTCATTCCGAGCATGCTCCTAACCCCGAAATAACCCAACGGATCTAACAGAGTCTACCGAATTCCATTCTGGATCCGTCTTCACACAGATCTAACTACGACCCGATTTCTAAAGCTAAAATTCACATTTATGGACTATGTGTCCGAAATCACTTCGAATTTCACCACTCAACGTTCCGACAAGTTCCAAGAGCATAAATAGACACGGGAGAAGAAGTTATTAGGGGATCACGACGCTAACTATCTAAACGATCGATCGGGTCATTACATTCTCCCTGTCTTAAGAAAACTGTTCGTCCTCGAACGAGTATAGAGACCTACCTGAAGCTGTGAAGAGATGAGGGTATTGACTCCGCATATCCTGCTCGGTCTCACAAGTCACTTGCTCGACCGGGTGACCCCTACGTTGAATCGTGACTAATGCAATATTCTTTGACCTGAGCTTCCTGACCTCCCTATCCAAAATAGCTACACGCTCCTCAACATATGATACATCCTTGTCCATTTGGACTGATTTGAAATCCAAAACATGAGTCGGGTCACTGTGGTACTTCCGGAGCATGGAGACGTGGAATACCGGATGAACACTTGCTAGGTTGGGAGGCAAATCCAACTCGTAAGCAACCTTCCCAACCCGCTGCAATACCTCAAAAGGGCCAATAAACCTCGGACTCAGTTTACCCTTCTTCCCGAACCTCATGATGCCCTTCATAGGCGATACCCGAAGAAGAACCCAATCATCCGCCATAAATGCCAAGTCACGAACCTTTCGGTCTTCATAGTTCTTCTGCCTAGACTGAGCTTTGCGAAGCCTATCCTGAATAACTTTCACCTTGTCTAGGGCATCCTGGACCAAATATGTACCCAACAATCGGGGCCTCGCTCTACTCAAACCACCCCACTGGAGACCTGCACCGCCTACCATACAAAGCCTCATACAGTACCATCTGAATGTTGCACTGGTATCTGTTATTATATGCAAACTCTGCAAGTGGCAAGTATCGGTCCCATGAACCTCCAAAATCCATCACACAGGCACGGAGCATATCCTCGAGAATCTAAATCGTGCGCTCGGGTTGCCCGTCCGTCTGAGCGTGAAAGGTTGTACTCAACTCCACCCTGGTGCCTAACTCCTGCTGAACGGATCTCCAGAACCGTGAGTGAACTGTGTACCTCTGTCTAAGATGATAGATTCTAGAATACCGTGGAGGCGAAAAATCTCCCTGATATAAATCTCAGCCAAGCTCTCGGATTAATATGTAGTCAACACCTGAATGAAATGGACTGATTTGGTCAGCCGATCCACAATCACCCAAATAGCATCATACTTCCTCAAAGTCCGAGAAAGCCCAACCACAAAGTTCATGGTGATCCGCTCCCATTTCCACTCTGGAAGCTCAATCTGCTGAAGTAACCCTCCCGGTCTATGATGCTCATAGTTGACCTGCTGACAATTGAGACACTTGGCTACAAACTCCACTATATCTTTTTTCATCCTTCGCCACCAATAGTGATGTCTCAGATCCTGGTACATCTTCGCGTTACCGAGATGGATGGAATACCGTGAACTATAGTCTCCACAAGAATCAACTCCTGAAGCCCATCTATATTGGGCACACAGATACGGCCATGCATCCTCATCACGCCATCATCACCTATGGTCACATCCCTGGAATCACCCCACCGAACTCTATCCTGAAGATCCAGAAGGTTGGGATCCTTATACTAGCGCTCCCGAATGCAGTCATAAAGAGAAGATCGAGGAACCACACAAGAAAATACCCGGCAAGGCTCAGAAAGATTCAATCTCACGAACTAACTGGCTAAGGACTGAACATCCAAGGCTAAGGGCCTCTCAGCTACATCAAGGTATGCCAAACTACCCAAACTCTCCGCCCGGAGACTCAAGGAATTGTCCACCACATTGGCCTTCCCCGGGTTGTATAATATAGTGATGTCATAATCCTTGAGTAACTCCAACTATCTAGGCTGGCGCAAAATGAGGTCCTTCTGCCTGAATATGTGTTGTAAACTCTGGTGTTCAGTGAAGATCTCAAATGGAACACCGTACAAATAATGACACCATATCTTCAGGGCGTGAACAATAGCCGCCAACTAGAGATCATGAACTTGATATTTCTTCTCATGCACCTTCAACAGTCTGGATGCATAGGCAATCACCCTGACATTCTGCATCAACACCGCCCCAAGGCCAATCCTCAAACCATCACAATAGACCGTATAGGACCCCAAACCTGTGGGCAATACCAACACTGGAGCTGTAGTCAAGGCTGTCTTGAGCTTCTTAAAGCTCTCCTCGCACACCTCAGTCCATGTGAAAGGGGAACCCTTCTAGGTCAATCTGGTCATAGGCGCTGCAATGGAAGAAAATCCTTCTACAAAACGGCAATAGTACCCATCCAAACCAAGGAAACTGCGGATCTCAGTAGCTGAAGACGGTCTACGCCAACTCTACACTGCCTCCACCTTCTTCGGGTCCACCTTGATCCAATCACAAGACACCACATGTCCTCAGAATGCCACAGAATGAAGCCAAAATTCACACTTGGAAAATTTGACATAAAATTTCTTCTCCCTCAAAGTCTGAAGCACATCCCTCAAATGTTGCTCATGGTCCTCCTAGGATCGAGAATATACCAAAATGTCATCAATGAACACGATGATTAAAGTATCAAGATACGGCCGAAATACGTTGTGCATCAGGTGCATAAAGGCTGCTGGGGCATTGGTGAGCCCAAATAACATAACAAGGAACTCATAGTGGCCATATCGAGTCATGAAGGCAGTCTTCGGGATGTCTGGCTCCCGAATCTTCAACTGATGATATCACGAACACAGGTCAATCTTGGAGAACACCCTAGAACCCTGTAACTGATCAAATAAATCATCAATGCGAGACAATGGGTACCTGTTCTTCATTGTAACCTTATTCAGCTGCCGGTAATCAATGCACATACGCATCGAGCCATCCTTTTTCTTAAAAAATAATACCGGAGCACCCCAAGGTGATACACTAGGCCTGATAAAACCCTTGTCAAGAAACTTCTGCAACTGCTTCTTCAACTCCTTCAACTCAGGAGGAGCCATACGATAGGGAGGAAAGGAAATGGGCTGAGTGCCCGACAATAAATAAATGTCGAAATCAATGTCTCTGTCGGCCGATATACCCGGAAGATAACTGGAAATACATCAGGATAGTCTCGCACAAATGGAACTGACTCAATTGTAGGGGTCTCAGCACTAACATCTCTCACACCCCTTCTCAACCATCAGCTTAGCCTTAAGAAAAGAAATGACTCTGCAGGGAGTATACTCTAAGGAACCTCTCCACTCTAACCTCGGCAAACCTAGCATAGCCAGCGTCACGGTCATGGTGTGACAATCAAGAATAGCATAGTGGGGCGACAACTAGTCCATGACCAATATAACATCAAAATCTACTATACTGAGTAGTAACAGATCAGCCCTGGTCTCAAATCCACTGATAACAATCAAACACGATCGATATACGCGGTCCACAATAAGAGAATCTCCCATGGGAGTAGAAACATATACGGGGAACTCAAAGAATCCCGAGATATCCCAGATGCAAAGAAAAATAAGAAGATAAAAATGAGTACGTAGAACCCAGATCAAAGAATATGGATGCATCGCTATGACAAACAGGGAAAATACTTGTGATGATTGAATCTCAAGCAACGACCTCTGAACGGGTTGGAAGAGCATAGTACCTGGCTTGTCCTCCCCCTCTAGGGTGACCTCGACCTCTCCGACCTCCACCTCGAGCTGTCTGAGAAGGTGGGGTAGCAGTTGGGGCTGGAAGAATAGCTGGAGGACCCGGTGGAGCACGTATGGCCTGAGACTGAGATGGTGCCCCTCCTAGCTCTGGGGAAATCTCTGATCACGTGGTGAGGGTCACCATACTCAAAATAACCCCTCGGAGGATGTGGCGGCTAGTGCTGACCCTGAACTAGCCTGCTAGACTGACAGGTGATAACACTGGCTGCTGGAAGAGCTGAATGAACGGGGCGGCTCACAAAACCCCACATAGCGTGCTGCTGGTGCACGAACTCCTGAAAATTACTAGTCTCTCGAGATCTCTTGACCTCTCTCTCCTCCCTGTCCCGGGATAACATACTCTCAATCCTCCGGGCAATACACACAGCCTGCTGATAGGTGATATTTGTCTACAGCTGTCTTTCCATACTGGTTCGGATACTAAGGTGGAGACCCTCAATAAAGCGTCGAACCCTCTCTCTGACAGTGACAACCAAAACTGGTGCATGACGAGCCAAGTCCATGAAACGGAGTACATACTCTGACACAGTCATGGTACCTTGGTGTAACTGCTCAAACTCTGCATGCCAAACATCCATGAGGCTCTGAGGGACAAACTCAAGTAAGAACATCTCGGAGAACTGATCCAACGTAAGTGAAACTGCCTCGTCCGGACAACTCAGCTCGAAAGCACGCCACCACTGATAAGCCACTCCCCTCAGGTGGAAGGTAGTAAAAGAAACCCCCGTCATCTCCACAATACCTATAGTGCGGAGAATGCGATGACACTCCTCAAGAAAACCCAGAGCGTCATCTGAAGCTAGTCCGCTGAAATTAGGTGGGTGGTACTTCTTGTACCTCTCAAGTCGGAGTTGCTCTGCCTCCGAAGCTGCTACCCTAGTATCATGCTGAACTGGAGCCGCTGGGGCCATAGGAATATGCTCTGGAACCTGCCCAATATGAACCCTCTGCTCAGGAGTTTGGGCTGCGGGAGTATGTGCCCCTCCCCCGGCTTAGGATGTAGCTGGAGTTATCGGTAGTAGTCCTTCCTGAGACAGAGTGCTGAAGGCAAATAAGAACTGATCCAAAGTCTCTTGGAGGGCTGGAGTAATAGTAGTGACCTCCTGTGCCCCTCCAACGGTGGCTGCTGGGGGCTCCTCCATCTCTAATCTAGCCGGTGCTCAGGCTGCACCGCGTGCTCGTCCTCTACCCCTGCCCCTGCCTCTGGCAGCTCTAGCTGGGGGCTCGGGTGCCTGGTCAGCAGTACGTGCAGTACGGGTACGCACCATCTGTAAGCAAGAATAGAATAGAGTTTAAGAATTTTGATGACAGTAACTAGCACGTTAAGGAAATTCAAAGAATATGATTGTTCTTAACAGTTACATAACCTTTCGAAGATAGATACGGACGTCTCCGCATCGATCTGCGGGACTCTAATAAACCGGCTTGTGACTTGTGACTCCTATGAACCTAGACGCTTTGATACCAACTTGTCAAGCCCGGAATTACCCTCCAAACGAGTTCGGGCGACACCTAGTCTCTACGACTAGGTAAGACTTAAACTTACGGAAAAATAAAAGCAATATAATAATTTAAATATAAAAGAAGAAGAATCATATAACTCAGCCACTCGGCATAAACAACTTCACTTTCAAAAACCCGGAATGTCACTACAGTCACAAGCTCTGTACTAAATGTAGCTCTATACAATGAAATACTAGAGAGGAACATATGGCAACTAATCCTATGCTAGAGTAGAATGGGACTCGTGAGATTCTACGGACATGGCAGAATTACCTCGCGGTCTCCTGGCAGCTGCTAGTAATACTTCTAGCCACGATACTAGGTGTTGGTACCTGGATATGTACATGAAAAACATGCGCAGGAAAGGGAATTAGTAATCCACAATTGGTACCCACTAAGTGCCAAGCCCAACCCAGTCAAGTAGTGACGAGGTCAAATTAAGGCTCTACTGGATGTTATAGTAAAACAATTTAAAATCTAAGCAAAGAGATATAATAAACAAAGGTAAAGCAGTAGAAACGGTGAGCTGAAAGAAATAGTAATTGGGAGCCCTCAGCTCAGCACAACATATATCCCAATAGCAAATATTCAATGCAGTACAGGGGGAAAGCTCCAAAAATCTCATCCGTAGTCCCAATTTAAATATGCTATGCAGTACAGGGGGAAAGCTCCGGAATCTCGTGCATAGTCCCAATTTAATTATGCAATGCAATGAATACCGGATACAGTTTATTTGAACAGTTCAGTAAGAAATCACAGGCAAATATGGATAGAACTACCTAAACATGGTACAAATAGTAACAAATAAGAGTAGCTCAAGTAAGACAGGTAGACATGATTATTCCTAAGCTACACTACATAGCTAGTATAGGAAATAGTGAAATAGGGATGAATGATTTACGTCATGAAAGGAAAAAATGGAGTTTTAGCACCTATAGCCCGTGTACGCACTCGTCACCTCACGTACACGGCGCCCATATAACAAAAACAACATCAAAACAACCTAAGGGGATGTCCCCAACACAGTGTTAGGCAGGCCACTTACCTCGAATGCGCTAATCAACTCAATACCAAGATCTTTCCACGACTATACGACTCCGGGTGGCCCAAATCTATTCAATTCGATTGGATAAAGTAAATATCAACTCAAGGAACCAATATAGCTAATAAGTTCGAAGCTAATACGCGAAATATGGAAAATTTCCCAAAACGTCCCCCAGACCCATGTCTCAAAAACGGATAAAAATTACAAACTCCGAACACACATTCACTCACGAACTCACTCGAACAAGAATTATCAAAATCTGACGTCTAAATCTCCCTAAATCCTCTGATTTCTACTTGGGGAAGTTCATCCCAATTTCATGGTTTTTCATCCAACTTCATTGATTATTGAGGAAATTGATAGATATTGATGATATAGAAGTTAATTAAGGTTAGAAAATGTTACCTATGCTTCTCCTCTTTGAAATCCACTGAGAATTGCCAAAACCCGAGCTCTAAATCATTTTTTTGGAGTTATGAGTTTCAATCCCTCGAATTTTGTATAAACATCCCAGGGATTCCGCACCTGTAACCCCTGTACCGCACCTGTGAAAATTCCAGCGCAGGTGCGACACCTGCGTGTCTGCTCCTGTGGTTCCCCGTTCGCTGGTTCGAAACACCAGAACTAGCAATGGTTCAGCTTTTTACTAAGTCCAAAAATCACTCGTTGAGCATCCGAAACAACCCCGAGAACCCCGGGACCTCAACCAAACCTACCAACCAGTCCTAATACTTCATTCAAACTTAGTTGAGCCTGAAAAAACATATCATACATCAAAACCATCAATTATGAATAGATTCAACCCTAAGAACTTATGAAATTTTTAAAATTCACATCCGATGCCGAAACACGTCAAAGCTCATCCGAATGACTTGAAATTTTTCACACAGGTCATAAATGACACTACGGACCTGCTGCCACTTTCGGAATTCCATTTCGAGCCCGATATCAAAATTTCACCTATCGACCGAAATCGCCAAAATTCTAACTTTCGTCAATTCAAGCCTAAATCTTGGGCGACTTGACCTTGCGTCCATTACACTTGTTAGAAACACTGACTCCGTCGACGGTCGTACAAATTGCCGGGAGATTCTGTCACTACTTTCTGGAGATCTTCTTTCTCAACGTCAAAACCTGACTATTTTGCGCCTGTTCCTATTTGTATTTGTGATGCAAATAACCTTTCTACCAGAACAACTTTTAACTGAGTAACTTTCGTCGACCCTTGACACATTGTTCGGTACTTCAAGCCTTTTACTCCTCAGGGAAAATCAAAGGTAGCTTTATGCCTTTGCCTATGATGTTCATGTCCTGAAAGATTTGCTTCATATAACAGGAAAATTCTAACCAACTTTGCGGCCTTTTCTTTGTTTTGATTTGACAACATTAGACTGAAAGGGACTAAAAAAGAATAGTACGAATGAAAACAAGAAGGTGAACTAATAGGTATTACAACTTAATCAAGAAGTATACCTTTCAAAGAAGAAAAATAAAAATGAAAAGGACTTATAAGGAGGAATATGCTGACTTCAATTAACATGACATGCACTTTGGACTGGATGCCAATCCGTCTAAACCGTCTAATTCTCAAAAATTCGTTGTAAACTTCACTTTGAAACTGAATTCTTTGTCTTAACCATGCTTGTGTCGGGATATATGAAGGCCTAAATCGATCAATAATACCCTTTGTGGGTTTTCACCAATTGACCTCTCTCATTTGTCTTTCTCTCAACTCACTATTGCCTTATGGTGCCTGTGAGGTTTTTCACCAATAAGACTCTCTCATTTTATTTTCTCTCTTTACAATGGTTGAGGCATCACCGTAATATACCAACGTAGTATCTTCGAAAGCTGATCAGAAGGTCTTAAAAGGGAAAGGTAAAAAGAACTATTAAACTGAATTACAACTTTTGGAACCATTTTGACGGAAAAACCGTCAAAAAATAAAATATAATCATGTACCAGTTTCTTTGAATACTGGGAAATGTGGATTTTTGTTTTAGTGTGTCCGAACCTCAGAGTGAGGCTGCCTACGTATCCTTTCGGAATCAGGTCGGACGTAGTTCAATTTACATGAACTTGTTTTGATGATTTTTTATTTTTTTCTGATTTTTTTTAAAGATTAAGTACATTGGTTCCAAATGAGGGGAAAACAAACAAATAATATAAACAAGGCTTCAAAGGGCTAACTAGGATTGACCAGTGTTTGGGTAGCGAGAATGATAGCCTTTCGTCATCCCAACCTGAGAATGATAAGTATAAAAATGCCCCCACAGAGGCGTGTCAAACATAATATATCTATTGAGCGCATTTGCATTGACGAATATATTTGTCACTTTTTCTTCTATATCTGCCAAGTGTAGAGCTTCTTTTGACAATACTTTTTTAACGAGGTAAGGACCTTGCCAATTCGGGGCGAACTTTCATTTTGCTTCTTCCTGGTGCGGAAAGATACGTTTCAAAAGAAGTTGTCCTACCTCAAATTGTCTTGGACACACTTTCTTATTGTAAGCGCGTGTAATTCTTTGTTGGTATAATTGGCAAAACAAACTGCCGCCAAACGCTTTTCATCAATTAAACTCAACTGTTCCAATCAGGACTTGACCCAGTCAGTGTCTTCGATCCTTGCTTCAACAATGATTACGAGAGAGGTAATATCGACTTCTTGATTCATTATTTCAAGATTAGACAACTTTTTTAGATCTTGGCATGAATTCTGCATGCATGTCATGTTTTTAAAGCCAGCATTAACGAAACTGAAAAGGATAAGAAATTAACAAAAATTAGGAAAATGAAAAGACATAATTTTACTAAGAAAATGGAACTTTGTTTCATTGAAGTTTAAAGGGTAGAAGGATTAACATCAAATCAAAGAAATTAAACTAAAATATCTGGATTAGAACCCTTAAAATAATCCAAATACAGAAAAATTAACAAAACAGACTACCAAGACTCCTTCCTGATGGGAAGAGGAGTTGATTCCCAGTTGTTAAGCGAGGTATCTGGACCAATGAGCTGAACACTTGCACGGTTGGGGCCCTCACCAACTTGAACCATATTGATCTCATAGAACATCTCCTTGAGACCCTAGCAAACTACATCATTGTCATCATGTATGGATCCTTCCTCTTTCTTTTTCTCGATTTTTGAAACTGCCTGACCCGCTATGAATTGCTTGCGTGGTCGCCTTAAGGGCTTCCTGACTCACAATTTTTCCCGACTTCATGCCATTCTCAAATATTTCACCAATCTTAATTGCCTCAGTGAAAGGTTTACCAATGGAGGACAACATGTAATGGAGGTGATCAGACCTGAGCTTGGAGAAAATAGTAAATCATTTTTGCCTTTTTTATTGGTGGTTTGACCCTAGCAGTCGTGCCAATGAGAGATGTCTTGATCTATGAACCACTATGATGCAATTCCTGTCAAACATTCCCCAAAATAACCCATAAGTAATTCTTCTTTGCCTTCTGCTCCCCTTAATTGGTTACAATACCTCTTCAAATGGGCAACAGGATCACCATGCCCATCAAACTTGTTAAACTTGGGGGTCTTGAAGCCGGGTGGCAAATGAACATGGGGGAACATGCATAGATCGTTAAGCGAAACACTTTTGTGGCCTCCCAAACCCTGTATGTTTCTCATGGTTTGTTCCAAGATCTTCATTTTTCTAGTCATTTTCTCTTGTTCCATATTCTTGTCGGGCTTTTCGATCTAAACTGGGAACATGTTCTGAGGAGTATGCTTGTACGGATATGGAACCTTGAAATTCAGTTCTGGAGAGTAATGTTGGGCAACATGAGCATTCAGTTGTGGATCATTGTTGGACTTTTGAGCAAGAGTCGTTTGAGGTACAGTGAAAGTATGGACAATGTGTACAGCAGGTGGGTCATTTCTGAGGGTTGCGGTTGGAGGACCTGGAATGGAGGTACTGGGGATAGTGGGAAGGTTAATGCTCGGACTGAATCCAGGTTGGTACAAGGGTTAATTGTTACGTAGATGGGCACTTGATTTGTACCTGACACATTATGAAGATTATCCGAAGGCCCTATGGATAGTGGGGGTCGTGCCTGCCCATTCACCCAAGCTTGGTACATCTCGGCCAGTTGTTGCTTCAACACTCTTACTTCTTCAACCAGTCCCGAACCTTGTTCGACCAATAGTCCATGGACATCATCATTATCTGACTCATTCTCACTATTGTTTGCAATTCTACTTTTTCCTCTTGATCTCGTGTTGTAAGGGTGAGTCGCCAGTTTAAACAACAAACCAACCACCTCTGTTTAACTTTATCTCTTTTGTGACAAACAACAAACGTGTTAGAGTTAGGAATTTTGCAGATATTAATCACATATTGTATGTCATGCACCTAATGTCATTTTCATTTCTAAAATGAGCTTGGAAGTCTTCATGCTTCATTCCGGCTCATTGATTTATTTCCTCTTGAATTTAACGCTCTATTTTCTTTATTTATTTATTTATTTTTTGAATTTCTCTCATTTTTTTGTGTGCTTTTTTCGGATTAACTATGGCTATGATCGCATCCGATAAGGATTGCCTACGTATCATGATGCCACATGAATCAGACCATTACGTAGTTCAGGAGGGAAATAACAATTTTGATGATTTTTTTTAATAGTTTTTTTTTGTAAAAATAAAACAAACTAAAGTATTTTTCATTCATTTTTCAGTCAAAGTTTTTTTTAATAGAATGAGAGAAAAGGAAATATATACAAACTGACTCTACTGACTCTAAAAACATGATTGGAATAAAACAAACTTTGATAAAAATAAAAGACTCCAAATATAAAATTAAAAATGTGACAAATAAATATTAAACTAAGAACTAATGGACTGCACTAAAAATTTAATCTGCAATGGTCTTCTTGCTTAAACTGATATCATCAATGAACTGCATCTCTTGGCCTTCACTCTCCCCCCAAAGTCTCGCACAAATTTTGAAACACCGCTGGCAACTGTGGGAAGATGGCACGTGCTTGTTAACCAACTTCCTCATTTCTTAGATGGCGATGATCATCATGAACATGTGATGCTTTCTCTGCCAATCGGAGTATCTTCTCTCTGGCTTGCCCCATATTCACGCGACAATTCTGCAACCACATATGGGTAGTGTTGAGGGTGTGCCCCATCTGAGCCTCACGTCCCTCATATTTTTCAATGTGACGGTTTAACAAACCTCTCTCAATCATCCACTGACGCCGCTCTGCCTCAAAATCTGCGTGATGATAACCCCTCTTCTGACTTTTTATTTCTTCCAATTGTGCATAAAGCTGGCCCTTTGAGCGTATACAGTGTGCCCTTTATCTTTCAAATTGCTCTTTCTGCCGATCAAACTCCAGTTGTTGCTGGTGCGCATCCTCTTTGATGATACTCAAGTTTTCTTCCAACTTATCTTTGTTCACCTCAACTCTTCTGACTAAACCAATCGTGTTTGCCAGTTCTTCTTCTAAGCGGGCTGCCTCATTCTTTTCATGCTTTAAATCTTTATCCATTATCCCTAAGGAAGATTGATAATCTTTCTCAATACTTAAATTAATCTGAACGACTCCGACTTGTTGTTGGGATTGTTGTTTGGCTATGGTCATCTGAGCATGCTCCAATTCCTCTTTCAGCCTTTCTATAGTTCTTTGATCATTTATCCTCCAGTTCGATCCCTCATGCCTATTTCTAAACGATGAAGGATCATGAAACCAAGTAATATACTCAGGGATCAATTCTCCACGATATTGATCTTCTACCATCTCATTCAACTCAGAGACTTTACTTGCATACCAGATTTTCATAATTTATCCTTCGTCATGAGGTTGATCTTTACAAAAATCATAACAGAACTTGCTCATATCTCTTGTTGGGGGCACCTCTTATAGTCGTGCAAGATGGCGCATTACCCAAAGTGGAGCATAGGGCTGAACACCATCCAATCCTATAAGTACCAAATAATAATGATATGCAGACTCACAAATGACCTCTTTAGAGGAAACCAATTGTAGT
The DNA here is from genome assembly GCA_005239495.1 of Nicotiana undulata. Classification (NCBI taxonomy): domain Eukaryota; kingdom Viridiplantae; phylum Streptophyta; class Magnoliopsida; order Solanales; family Solanaceae; genus Nicotiana; species Nicotiana undulata. Next base: position 27,752 of record ML254003.1, read on the forward strand.
TCCAAGTGATCCATTTGGCTATCAAAGTAAGAGGCAGCACTTTCCAGGCATCAATCCCTTCTGGTACACATTTGTCGATTCTTTTCTGGTGATCATAAGTGTGATTGGTCCAGAGCTCTCTAAAATTAGTGATCGTAGGATGACGACAAAAATGCTCCAAAAACCATATTTGTAACAAAATATTGCTGCCATACAAGTTTCGTGCACCCAGTTTACATCTAGTTAAAGCACGAAAAATGGAAGAAAGAATCATAGGGACCAAAGTATAATCATCCCCTTTTGAGGTCAGTGTCACGACCCAAAATCCATAAGGTCGTGATGGCGCCGGACACCACTGCCAGGCAAGCCAATCATTAAATGGTTAAGTTAAATTTCCTATTTTAGCACTTTTGAAATCATTACCTTTCACTTTATTACATAATAACTGAATAAAATACGCTATGTAAATACGATATTTTGATATTCCATTTTAATAAAATACATCCCAAACAAATCCCATAACTCGGTGTCACACGTGCATGAGCGAATTTCTAAGAATTAAACAGAAACTACAATGCTTGTCTGAAATACAATTGGACAAGGAATTTAAAAATAAAAATAAATACATCTGAGGGGGACTCTGTCAGCTGCGGATCGCCTCCGGATGATGCAGCTCACCTAAGTCTCAAAGCCAGCCACATCGTTGTAAAGTACCTGTGCAATAAAAATGCACAGCAAGTGTAACATGAGTATGAAAACGACGTGTACTCAGTAAGTATCCCGCCTAAACTCAGAGAGGTAGTGACGAGAGGTCGAATTAGACACTTGCTAGAACTCAATTTAGTATGATCAAGTGAGACACTAAGCGGGAATATCATAGGCAATTTAATAAAATCAGGGATAAGTAATATCAACTTCTTTCACATTTAACACTTTAAATCTCCGTCATTTCAGTTAGCAATTAAAAACTTCATAGGCCAATAAAAAGGTAATAATCACACAAATTACGCAGCAATTATCATGCGCAAGAAATGCCGAGGGTCGAACGGCGTGGACCAACAATAATAAAATGTGCACTGCTGAGGGTCGAACGGCTCGAACCATAGATGCATCTATTTTTCCCTGTTCGCGAATCCATCATGCGACGCGGTCATATATAAATAATAGAGTTATCCTGCTCGCGAATCATACATGCGACTCAGGAACCCATCGATACACATATTCAAACAATAAGTTCACATTTTTATCAAGAAAGCAGTTACTCAAGAAAGTGGAAAAATTCTCTTTTAAGGAAAACAAAAATAGTATTTAAATCTTTCTCTGGAAATTCATTTTCCAAGTTTAATAATGTTTAAATATTATAACTTTATCAGGAACACAGCTACCCACAGAAGAATCAATTCTCTTTCTAAATGATTGAAAAGTAAATTCTAACCTTCTTAGGTAATCAATTACTAATTCGATAGCATTAACAGTCTAATATTATTGGCAAGATCACAGGTACAACACGTAAGGCATGCTGGTGGGTCCTTGACTACCCGGACACAAACCTAATAGTAGCTACGCACGGATTCCCGTCACCTCGTACATATGTAGCCCCCGCAAATAGTATCACATAATTAATTAGGACACCTATGGGGAAAATTCCCCCTCACAATGTTAGAAAGGAGACTTACCTCGCTCCGAAGATTCATAACCGGCCTCTGAGCCCTTCCGACGACTCCAAATCTAGAAAAATAACGGCAAACCAATGAAAATATACTCTAACACTTGTAACAATTCAAATTTTATAAATTCCCAACATCGCTAGACAGGATGACAAAAATTCCCTCGGGTCCACGTGCCCGGATTCCAAAATCTTTCAAGGATAAATTCTACCCATAGCTTTACTAACTCAAATATACAATTTACTCTAGTTTTCATGCTCAAATTCATGGTAAAAGTCCAAGATACCAACTTCTATGTTTTCTTCCAAATCCCATAATTTTCACAATTTGCTACACTTAGATCCGAACTTAAACCATGTATTTAACTTGAAATGAGTTGGAATGTCTTACCTTGTGATCCTTGAAGAAAATCTCCCCTTGAATCTCTCCACAATCACCCACACCAAATGAAATTAGGAGAAGAATGGCCAATTTCCCGTTTTAAACATTGCACTGCCCCCAGCCTTTTCGCACCTGTGGTGCAATAGCCGCTCTTGCGGCTCCGCATTGGTGGAATTTCCCTCGCAGGTGCGGCTCTGACTCAGCCCAGCAGCTCCCGCTTCTGCGATCCTCCTTTCCGCATTTTCGCCTTCGCAAGTGCAGAAAAACCCTCGCCCCTGCCCGCATCTGCGTCTCCTTGGGCGCTTATGCGGCTCCGCACCTGTGGCCAATACCTCGCAGGTGCGGTCACACCAGATGACAGCAACTTCAGCTATTTCTCAAACTCCTAATTAGATCCGTTAACGACCCGAAATCCACTCGAGGCCCCCGGTACCCTGACCAATTACACCAACCTATTCCAAGAAATAATGCGGACCTGCTCGAGGCCTCAAATCACATCAAATAACATCGAAACAAAGAATCGCTCTCCAGTTCAAGCCTTATGAACTTTGAAATTTCAAACTTCCACATTCGATGCCGAAAATCGTCAAATCACGCCCGATTGACCCCAAATTTTGCACACAAGTCATATTCGACAATACGGACCTGCTCCAACTTTCGGAATCGCATTCCGACCCCGATATCAAAATTTCCACTTCCGGTCATATTTTCAAAAACCTTCAAATTTCTATCTTTAGCCAAATGACTTCATAATAACCTACGGGCCTCCGAATTCACTTCCGATCACGCTACCAACTCCAAAATCACCATACAGAGCTATTCCCAGACTCGGAATCCCAAACGGACATCAATATCACTGAAATGCACCTCAATCCCGACTTAAGAAATTTCTTCTAAAATGCTAACTTCCACAATGTACGCCAAAATGCTCCAGGGTTGTCCAAAACCCGATCCGAACATACGCCCAAGTCCAAAATCATCATACGAACCTACTTGAACTTTCAAATCCTGATTCTGAGATCGTTTACTAGAAATTCCAATATTAGTCAATTCTTCCAACTTAAGGCTTCCGAAATGAGAATTTTCTTTCCAAATTGACTTCGAACTTCCCAAAATTCAGTTCTGACCACGCCTACAAGTCATAATACCTGAGATGAAGCTGCTCATGGTCTCAAACCGTCAAACAATGCACTAGCTCAAAATGATTGATCGGGTCGTTACAGTTAGAGCCTCAACTACACCTGCCAAGCGAATGTCAATGCGTCCTTCCCTTTCCGGAAAAACTATACGCCCCAAAAAAGCAATCATAAATGCAAACCTCCTATGTGTCTTCCATGTTTCCTTGTCTTCCTTTGATTTCAATTTTCCCACATTCCTTTCGAAATTGATTTCTAGGCCGTACAAGTGAAACAGAAATCCCAACTTAACCCACTTGCCTCCTAAACCTTCATATTGTCCGTAATTTATGTTCAAGAGCTTCAGAAACTTATCCTCATTAACATATTTTAGTACTATGGGCCTTTGGCGGTGAAGATTGCGGCCCCACCCTTGGAAATGGGGGACTTCCTCCAAGGTCGGAGTCATTTCACACATTGTTTTCAGGATCCCAGTGTGGAATCAAAGCTTCGATCACATCCCTCCTGAGATTGATCGTCATCATGTGAACCAAATGTCCCAAGTACTTTTTTATCTGGTTTCTCTCATATTCCTTAAAATCTCTCCACCAATCCCATAACAATTGTGGCATCTGATCAACAATAAGAATATCCAGTATTCCTTCTGACCTGGGCCTCTTTTCAGACTTACCTCTTTCCCCACTCATGGTGTACCTATTTATCCATACATGGGATTAGGTTTTAATCAAATATATTATTGACACAAAAAAGTCCGATTTCTCGGGTTTTGACTCTATAAAAATAAAAAATAAAAAACAAACTGTGGGACTAAAAAAACTTTGTTAAATTAGTAAAATAATTATGAGAAAGAAAAGAAGGCTCAAATAACTATTTGTTTTTGTAAAAATAAGTAAACATAAAAAATTGGCCTCTTTTGTTAAAACAGTCATTTTGCATTTTCGAGGAAGGTTTTAAGGCTATTTCGACAAAAGGACCGAATACATGGGCAAAACTAGTCGAAAGAAAAAAAAACTAACAAAGTGACTATATTATTTTATTTTATTTTTTTGAAAGGAGAGAGAAAAAAAATGGTCCATAGACACCCTTTTTTTTATTTTTTTATTTTTTATTTTTAAAAGTAGGGTTGAACCTGATGAAGGTTTCCTACGTATCTCACATCCGGTGAGAATCAAACCCGCGTAGTTCGGTTAAAATAAAAAAAATTAAAAATTGTGATTTTACATACTAGAACCCTTCAAACTTTTATTTAAAAACGGGTATTTTATGAAAACTTGGAGGTAATTTTCTCTTTCTCTCTCCTCTGTTCAATCAATCCATCCTAAAGCCGGTCAACATTTGAATGAAGACACCAAATAATGTTACATATAGCACATAAATATCAACATGTTGGTCCGAAAAATTGGTACATGTCCTAGACGGGCCCGGCCCCTGTGCCGAGTCCCGCTAAGTCTAATGCACATGATGCAAATAAAGCATGGCCTATTAGGGAAATTCATTGTTTGTGGCTTGTTCTTCTAAGTTTTCAAATCCTGAAGGAGATGGTGTCTAGACCTGGCTTACCCGGGTGGATAACCCGAGCCGAGGAGCGTCAAGAGTCACCAGTAGTAGAACAACACTGGCTAGATGGCGGCTCTCCCGCCTAAACATGTGTTACTAAATCCTTCACCAGAAGCTGGTAGGCTAACTGGCTTTATCTCAAGACAGAAATTTTGTGATGCTGGTAGGCAAACACAACATAACTACCTATCAGAAGACTCAGAGGGGTGCGAGAGAGGATACAATTTATATCACAGCTCAAATAAATATAAGTAAGCGACAAATAGCACATTAGGCTTGCAAACACAATAATACTCAAAACATGATAAAATCCAACCATGAATCAATGTACAAAGCTCGAATTCTTATTAATATTCCCCAGCAGAGTCTCCAAAGTTGTCACACCTCTTTTTTGCCACACAACCCTATTACGAGGTTGAGTTAGAAGAGTTTTTCCAATTGAAGTGACGTTTTGAAATGAGATTATTTATTATTTAGAGTCGCCACTTGGAATTGAGCTTCGGTGTTCCAAGTCACCTTTTATTGAATCCCTTATCAAAAAGGAAGATTTGACTCCTAATTCATGGTCTATGAAAACAGAAGACTGAGTAAGGGATTCTATTGACCGAGGAGAAGGTGTAAGGCACCCCTCGACTCCTGTGATTTTAGCACGGTCGCTTTATTGACTAATGCAAGGCGTAAACCAATTTTCAGCTATTCTTGTATTTTATTGATTATGGCTTATTTATTACCGCTTAATTAATTATTATATTTTATTAATTGTGTTCACCAAGATGCAAAATGCACACAAGTACTTCTTTGAAATTAAATGTTAAACCAAGGTACGGAATGTACACATGATCAAAACATAATTATTTTAAATTTAAAGGCATTGAGACGCGGGAATGCGCACATGATCCTTTTATTATATAAGCAATTCAATCCAAGGTTCAGGTATGACCACATGGGCTAATATTTAAAGTATGTCTATAACATTTCTAGCGTATTTAGAGTATTCCCTTTATTTGTATATTTTATTACTATTATTATTTATTTTACCTGTTGGAACGAGTCTTGAATTAGTTCATCACTCATCTCGTTCCTTATAATAATTTTTTTAAATTACAGAAATGCACCAGTAACTTTCTACTTATGGGTTATAACCATGTCAAATATATATATTGATGGTCGAAATAGTATTTTAAATGCATCTAAAGTTGTCAACTATTTGTAGGATTAATTTGAAATCATTATGTATGAAGATAATTGTGATGACCCAAAAGGTCATCCCGTGTAATTTTAACTTAATTTCTATTATGAGGCCTTGAAAGCCTCCATTTATCTCACGATGTGTGTGCGCAGCCCGGGCGCGTAGCCGGGAAGATTTTATGTGGAAAATTGAATAAATCTTGAATCTAGGATAATTAATTGAATAAAGTTGACTTTGGTCAACATTTTTGGTAAATGCCAGACCCGTGATTTGACAGTCCCGGAGGGTCCGTAGGAAATTATGGGACTTGGGCGTATGCCTGAAATCGAATTCCGAGGTCCCAAGTCCGAGGAATGAATTTTTAAAGTAAATTGTTTTCTGTAAAATACAAAGGTTTTTGAAAATGAGATTTGATGTGAAACATGTGATAACGGGCCCGTATTATAGTTCCAGATCCCGGAACAGGTTCAATATTTTTATTACGTGTTATCTATGAAATTTAGTAAGAAACGGACGTAGTTTGACGTGATTCAGACGAAAAATGGAGAATTTGAGAGTTATGAAGTTTTGAGAATTTTCTATGGATTTTGAGGTTTAATTCGATGTTTATGATGTTATTTTGGTGGTTTAATTGCTTGAATAAGTTCGTAGGATGTTTATGAGGTCGTGTGTGTATTTGGTTTTGAGCCCCGAGGGCTCGGGTGAGTTTCGGGTAGGTATCAGGGTGCTAAACTAGTGAAAAATCTGGTGTAAGGTAGCATTTCTGGTGTTTGAGGCATTACTATATGCGATCGCATAGGTATAGATGCGATCGTATAACTTTGAGAAGGGGGAAGGACTAGGTACTCTGTGCGATCGCGTATGGGGGCCTGCGACCGCACAGTAGGTTAGGTTGACCGGGGGGCTAGGTAGGATTGCCTTGTGCGATCGCTTTTATTCTTCTGCGATCGCGGAGCTTAGGGGACCCATCCACTGTGCGATCGCATTACTCCTTCCGCGATCGCACAGGTATAATTCATCCAGTGATTTTTAATACTTCAACACAGAATACTTACGGGATTTTCTCCCAATTTTCACCACCCTCCTTCTTCCCCACACTCCATAGGCTATTTTGAAGAGTTCTTCCACCATAACTTCATAGGTAAGTGATCTCAACTCCATTTTCTTCCATATTCATCATCAATTATTAGATTCTAGGCCTAAAATCATGGGATTAAAGGGTAGAAATTGCGGTTTTGGGTAGAGTTAGGGCTTTTTAAATTTTTGGGGTTTCAACCTCGTTTTGGGGTCAGATTTCAAAACAGATTGTATATTCGGGCTCGTGGGGGAATGGGTGATCGGGTTTTGGTCTGAACCTCGTGTTTTGACCAAGCGTGCCCGAGGTCGAATTTTTTAAATTTTGGAAGAATGTTGGGAAATCGATAATTAGGCTTTGGAATTGAATTGTTGAATAATTATTGATATTATTGAGTCGATTATGTATCGATACAATTGTTTCGGAGTCGGATTCGAGAGGAAAACCGGTGTTAGAGGCTTGATTTGCATTCTTGTAGCCGAGGTAAGTGTTTGGCCTAACCTTAGCTTGAGGGAATAGGTATAGAGTCTTATTTACTATGTGTTAATCCATGTCCAACGTATGGCTTCTGGTAGTCAATGCACATACGCATCGAACCATCCTTTTTCTTCACAAATAACACCGGAGCACCCCAAGGTGATACAATGGTCCTGATGAAACCTTTGTCAAGCAACTCCTGCAACTGCTCCTTCAACTCCTTTAGCTCAGGAGGAGCCATACGATAGGGAGGAATAGAAATGGGCTGAGTGCCCGGCAACAAGTCAAGGCCAAAATCAATGTCTCTATCGGGCAGCATACCGGGAAGATCAGCTGGAAACACATCAGGATAGTCCCTGACAACTGGAACTGACTCAACTGTAGGGGTCTCAGCACTCACATCTCTCACATAAGCCAAGTATGCATCGCACCCTTCTCAACCATCTGATGAGCCTTAAGAAAAGAAATGAATCGACGGGGGGTATACTCTAAGAAACCTCTCCACCCTAACCTCGGTAGTCCTGGCATAGCCAGTGTCATGGTCTTTGCGTGACAATCAAGAATATCATAGTAGGTAACAACCAGTCCATACCCAATATAACATCAAAATCTACCATACCGAGTAATAATAAATCAGCTGTGGTCTCAAAACCACTGATAACAATAAAAAACGACCGATATACGCGGTCCACAACAAGATAATCTCCCACATGAGTAGAAACATAAACGGGAGAACTCAAAGAATCTCGAGATATCCCTAGATGGAAAGCAAAATAAGAAGACAAATACGAATATGTAGAGCCTAGGTCAAATAATACTGATGCATCCCTATGACAAACGGGAACAATACCTGTAATGACTGAATCTGAAGCAATGGCCTCTGAACGGGCTGTAAGAGCATAATATCTAGCCTGGCCTCCCCTTCTAGGGCGACCCCTACCTCCCCTACCTCCACCTCGAGTTGCCTGAGATGGTGGGGTAGCAGCTCGGGCTGGAAGAATAGCTGGAGGGCCTGGTGGAAGCAGTGGAACCTGATAAGTTTGAGTTGCTGCACCCCTCCTAGCTCTGAAGCAATCTCTAATCACATGACGAGGGTCACCAAACTCAAAACAACTCCTCGGAGGACGTGGCGGCTGATGCTGACTCTGAACTGGCCTGCTGGACTGGCCGGTGATAGCACCTCGAGCAGGAGGAATCTGAGATACTGGTTGTGCATAATAAGGCTCATAAGGTCTAGAAGGAGCTGGAAAACCACTGGTTGCTGGAAGAGCTGAATGAACAGGGTGACTCACAAAACCCCTACCATAGCGTGCTGCTGGTCCACAGGCTCTTGAAAAATGGCCAGTCTCTCGAGACCTTTTGGCCTCTCTCTCCTCCATGTCTTGGGCTAACATAGTCTCAATCCTCCGGGAAATACTCACGGCCTGCTGATAAGGGATATCTATCTCCAGCTCTCTGGCCATGCTGGTCCGAATACAGGGGTGGAGTCCCTCAATAAAGCGTCGAACCCTCTCTCTGAAAGTGACAACAAAAGCTGGTGCATGGCGAGCCAAATCGCTGTAACGCACTGCATACTATGACACAGTCATGGTACCCTGGCATAGCTGCTCAAACTCTGCACGCCAAGCGTCCCTGAGGCTTTTAGGGACAAGCTCAAGCAAGAACATCTCTGAGAACTGAGCCCAAGTAAGTGAAGCTGCCTCGTCCGGACTACTAAGCTCAAAAGCACGCCACCACTAATAAGCTGCTCCCCTCAGCTGGAAATCAGTGAAAGAAACCCCACTCGTCTCCACAATACCCATAGTGCGGAGAATGCGATGACACCCCTCAAGAAACCCAAGGCGTCATCTGAAGCTAGTCTGTTGAACTCAGGTGGGTGGTACTTCTTGTACCTCTCAAGTCGGAACTACTCTGCCTCAGGAACAACTATCCTACTCTCATGTTGAGCACGAGCTGCTGGGGTCATAGGAATATACTCTGGAACCTACCCAATATGAGCCCTCTGCTCATGAGTATAGGCTGCGGGAATCTGTATCCCTCCCCTGACCTAGGATGTAGCTGGGGCTATCGGAAGTAGTCTCGCCTGAGACAGAGTACTGAAGGAACTCAAAAACTGAGCAAATGTCTCATGGAGGGCTGGAGTAATAGTAGGGACCTCCTATGCCCCTCCAACTGTGGTTGCTGGGGGATCCTCTGCTTGTTCTCTCGCCGGTGCTCGAGCTACACTGCGTGCTCGTCCTCGACCCCGACCCCTACCTCTAATGGCTTTGGCTGGGGGCTCGGGTGCCTGGTCATCAGTACGTCCGGTACGAGTACGAACCATCTATAAGCAAGAATAGAATAGAGTTTAAGAATTTTGATGACAGTAACTAGCACGATACGGATTTCCAAAGAATATGATTGTTCTTTAACATTTACATAGCCTCTCGAAGATAGATACGGACATCTCCGCACCGATCCGTGAGACTCTAATAAACCGGCATGTGACTTGTGACTCCTATGAACCTAGACGCTCTGATACCAACTTTTCACGACCCGAATTTACCCTCTGAACAGTCTCGTGACGGTACCTAGTCTCTACGACTAGGTAAGCCTAAATTGCGGAAAAATAAGACAAATAATAACAAAAACAGTAAAGATGAAGTAATACTATAATATTTAGCCGCTCGACATCTACAACTCTTACTTTCCCATAACCCGGAATGTCACCAAGTCACAAGCTTATACAATTATAGCTCTATACAATGGAATAAGGAAATTGTGTATATGTCTATCTCCTATGCCTATAGTAGAGTAGATGGGGACACCTGAGATTCTGCGGACGCGGCAAAATTACCTCGCGGACTCCTGATCAAGTGTTGTAGTACTCCTAGCCAAAACGCTGTGTACTGGTACCTGGATCTGCACATGGGGAAAACATGCACAGGAAAGGGCGTAAGTACTCCACATTCGGTACTCCGTAAGTGCCAAGCCTAACCCCAGTCAAGTAGTGACGAGGTCTGGTTAAGGCTCTACTGAGTCTAAAAATAACACAGTTATAAGTTTGAACAACGACATATAAATAGCTAAAATAAGCAGAATTTAAGCGAAAACTGGAAGAAATAACAAACAAAAGCCTTCGGCTCAGCACAGTATATATCTCAACAACAAATATGCAATGCAGTACAGGGGGAAAGCTCCCGGATCTCAGTCAGTAGTCCCAATTTAAATATGCTATGCAGTACAGGGGAAAAGCTCCCGGATCTCAGTCCGTAGTTCCAATTTAAATATGAGATGCAGAATTCTATCGGATACGACTTAATTAAACAATTCAAGAAAATAATAGGCAAGAATAAGGTAAAACTACCTAAACATGGAACAAATATTAGCAAATACGGGGAATTCAAGTGAAAACAGGTAGTCATGCTCATTTCTATGCTAACTGATCAGTTATAACATGAAGCAGTAATATATGAATGAAATGAGTTGTGTCATGGAAGGAAATGCGAGAATTTAGCAATAATGACCCGTGTACGCACTCGTCACCTCACGTACACGGCGTCCACATAGAAAAATCAGTATAAAATGCCTAAGGGAAATCCCCAACACAGAGTTAGGCAAGCCACCTACCTTTACTGCGCTTATCAACTCAATACCACGCTCTTTCCACAAGTATCCGACTCCGGGTAGCCCAAATCTATTCAATTCGATTGCATAATGTAAATATTAATTCAAGGGAAAAAATAGCTTATTATTTCTAAGCTAATACGCGAAATGAGGAAATTCGCCCAAAAGGTCCGCCGGGCCCACGTCTCGAAATCGGGTTGTAACAACCGGATCGGTCGTTTTGCGTGTTATGAACCTGTTCCCTTAAATGAGACTCCCCATAGCGGCTTCTTGCGATTTGAGACTTGCGGGGATGGGTGTTCGGGATTTGGAAGTGTTTAGAGTGTTATAGGAACACTTGGTTCCTTAAGGTTGGCCTTTTGGCCAAGTTTGACTTCGGTCAATATTTTGAGCAAACGACCTCAAAATCTAGTTCCGACAGTTCCAATAGCTTCGTATGATGATTTTGGACTTGGGCGTATGTTCGAAACGGGTTTTCGGTTACCCGGGAGCATTTCGGCGCCCATTATAGAAATAAGGATTTCCTTAAGGTTGAAATTTGTTTTGGAATGTTATTTTACGTTATCGAGGTTCGAACAGAATTCCGAGACCTAGAATAGCTCTGTTATGTCATTTATAACTTGCCTGCAAAATTTGGTGTCATTCCGAGTAGTATAGGTCGGTCCGGCGCATTGTTATAGAAATAAAGAACTTGAAATTCTTAAGTTATGATTCTAGGGGTTTTGGGGTGTGATTTTGAGTTTTAGCGTTGTTTTGAGTGTTCCGAAAGCTCGAGCGAGTCCATATTATTATTCGGTACTTGTTGGTATATTTGGACGGGGGCTCGGGTTGGCTCAGCTGCCTCTCGGGCACCAAACAGGGCTAAAAACCAGCTGATGCAACTGCTGGTGCACCTGATCTGGTGTGACCGCAGGTGCGGTTGCCTAGTCGCAGGTGCGGGATCGCTCCTGCGGTCCCATCCTCGCAGGTGCGAAAACCAGTGGCTAGGCCATTTCCAGTAGGTGCGGACCAAGTTCCGCAGGTGCGGTCAACTCTCCGTAGGTGCGAGGCCAGCCTTCCCCGTCCAGTTTCGCAGGTGCGAGCTTCTGCTCGCAGGTGCGGTCCCTGAGCCGCAGGTGCGGTCCTTGAGCCGCAGGTGCGGAATCACTGTAAGCTTAGGCAGTGTGTTTCTTTAAAACTCGGAATTTAACCCATTTCCTTCACTTCTCACCTCCATTAAAGACTTGGGCGCTTGGAGAAGAGATTCCACGACCTGTCTACTGAAGAGGTAAGTTAATTCCACACTAATACTAGTTTAATACATGAATTACTAGTTAAGTTAACTACTAAATTGTTGGAAAATCAAGATTTGGGTAGTAACATAGGGTTCTTGAGGAATTTGATGAATTTCCCCATTAATTTCTATGAATTCAAGTAGAAATCATATATTATCGATCCTTATGCTATGGGTGAGTGATTTTCCTTCGGGAATTTTTTGAATTCGAGCGTGCGGGCCCGGGGTTGAATTTTGGGAATTCATCAAGAATGTTGAATTTATTGAATGAATAGGATAATATCCCTACTTTGAGCATGAATTGATATAATTCTAAAACATTTGGCTAGTTACGAGTCCTCGGGTGTAGAGTTCAAAGTCTCGGACATATTCTTGGTCCGAGAGATAGATTAGACACGAGGTGAGTCTCCTTTCTAACCTTGTAAGAGAGAATTGTCCCCATAGGTGATGTGTATGCTTTTTGTAATTGTTTTGGGGGCTACGTACGTACAAAGTGACGATAGTCTGTACGTAGCGGCTATTATTGTTATGTCCGGGTAGTTGGGCCCACAGCATGCCTTATATTCTTCCTTGTAATGAATTAAATGTTATGAATTCTTTTTATAGGTAGTATGTTTTCCTTGAGGTTTATGAAAATTGATAATTTGGACGAAGATGATTATGGAAAGGAAATGTTAAGATTATTGTGTGTGCATGTGTCTGTTTCGCAATTTACATTCCGCGAGCGGAGTGTGATTTCCCCCACTCTCATGGGAGCGGGCCGAACGCCACGGTGGATTGAAAGGTGCACTTATGGTTCGGGCCGTTCGACCCTCGGCAGTGCATAGATGAGATTGTACTATGGTAAGAATGCACTTATGGTTCGGGCCGTTCGACCCTCGGCAGTGCATGTTGATACCCAATTTTTCCTCAAATTATTTTCAAACTTGCATACCATCTTTCAAAATTACTCTTTGTAATAATGAGCATTTTTTCCTATTTTTTCATATTAAATTATTTTCCTGTTTATTTAATATTTCATATTTAAATATTTCATAAAATATGTTATAAATAATTTCAAAAATGTTTCCTAGCTTAGTATGCTACTTAAGTCATTTTTATCCATTAAGACTCAATTATTTCACAAATCCGCCAATTGGGTCTCGTTTAATTTTAATTACAACAATTTTTCAATTATGGCCCAATTGAGCATTTTGTATTATTTTAATGCGAAACTTATGCATTTTTTACACTTAATATTAGTTAATTACTGTAGTTTTGCCTATTTAAACTTAATCTCACTTTTATATAATTATTAGCTATGTTAATTAATTAATTGTCTATTTCTTATGGGTATTTAACAACTAGCCATATTTATTTAAAACCTAGCCAAATTACAACCCGAATTATACCCAACCCATCATTCTACCAAATGACTCGACCCAACCCCCAATTAATCTGAGTCGTTGATCAAATGATATCAACGGCCCAGATCTGTTCTTACCATAATTAATTCCTAACTACCCCTTCCCTGACCCCTCATTCTTGGAGACCCAACTCTCTCTCTATCTCTGGTCTCTCTCTCTCCCTTCTCTCTAGAACCTTCCCTGTTCACCCCCATCTCTGATGAAGCTCCGCCTTTCTCCGGCCATCTCCGACCACCATCCTTTCGACCACCAGCCTCCATGATGCCTCCTATCTCCGGTTCACTTCATCTCCGAAGCCTTCGAGGGTCTGGACCTGTCCAACTCACTACTAGAGCTTCTACTTGGGTTGTTTCCGGCCTTTCTCCGGTGGGGTTTCGACTTGACTATGCTAGAACCCCCATGACCTTTGAGTTTCACGATAGGTTCTCCTATTTTTCTCTGGTTTCTTATGAAACCCTAATTTTTGACTTAAACCTTTTAAATCTCTAGTATTTTTAGCGATTTAAGCTTATTCCTTTATGTTGTACACTATTGTCTACTCGATCTTTAAGATCCATCAGCTTTAAACGTTTCCTGCTTACTTTTTAAATTAGGGTTTCTTTGAGTTTTTCTACATTTGTTTTAAGTTTATTTCTTCTTTATGTCTAAAATATTCTCTGCATATCTCAAATGATTCTATGTTCTTACCACTTTCTAACTTGCCTATGTTGAAACCCTAATTTTCCTAGACCTCTATACCTGATTCCATGACTGTTCGTTTCTATTTGCTTGAGTCTCTGCGACTTTGTTGTTTGAATGAGTGCTACTGAGCTTCCTTAGCCTCACTTATGCTTGTGACTAGTTCATTTGTCGCCGTCAGAAAAGAAAGAGTACACAGAGTTTCTAAGGGAATATGTGGACATATTCTCCTGGACGTATGATGACATGACTGGCCTAAGCACGTCCATTGTGGCTCACAAACTGCCAACCAATCCAATGTGTCCACCAGTAAAGCAAAAGCTCAAAAAGTTCAAACCCAACATGAGTTTGAAAATCAAAGAAGAAGTTACCAAGCAGATCAACGCCAAAGTTCTCCGGGTAGTTGAGTACCCGACATGGTTAGCTAACATTGTACCTGTGCCAAAGAAGGACGGGAAGGTCAGAGTTTGTGTCGACTACCGGGATCTCAACTAGGCCAGTCCGAAAGACGACTTCCCCTTGTCGAATATACACATTCGGATTGACAACTGTGCCAAACATGAGTTACAGTCATTCGTAGATTGCTTCGCTGGTTATCATCAAATTTGGATGGCGAAGAGGATGCTGAGAAAACGGCGTTCATTACGCCATGGGGAGTATACTGTTACAAGATGATGCCATTCGGCCTGNTTCATGGGGAGTATACTGTTACAAGATGATCCCATTCGGCCTGAAGAATGCAGGGGCCACCTACATGAGGGCTATGACTACTATATTCCATGACATGATTCACAAAGAGATTGAGGTGTATGTGGACGACGTCATTATCAAATCAAAGAAAGTTGATGATCACACGGAGGATTTGAGGAAGTTCTTCAACAGGTTAAGAAAATACAATCTGAAACTGAACCCTGCGAAGTATGCATTCGGGGTTCCTACTGGGAAATTACTGGGGTTCATTATAAGCCGCCAGGGAATAGAATTGGATCCATCCAAAGTCAAGGCCATTCGGGAATTTCCACCACCGAAGAACAAGAAGGATGTTATGAGTTTCCTGGGGAGACTTAATTACATCAGTCGATTCATAGCACAATCCACAGTCATTTGCGAACCAATCTTCAAGATGCTAAAGAAGGATGCCACAACCAAGTGGACCGAAGATTGTCAAAAGGACTTCGACAGAATCAAGGAGTACCTCTCAACACCACCAGTCCTGGTACCACCTAAGCCAGGCAAACCTCTGTTACTCTACCTTGCAGTGTTAGACGGAGCTTTCGGTTGCGTTCTTGGGAAATATGATGAAACAGGAAGGAAGGAGCAAGCAATCTACTACCTCAGCAAGAAGTTCACTCCGTATGAGGCCCGGTATTATTTATTAGAGAGCACTTGTTGTTCTTTGACTTGGTTCGCCCAGAAGCTAAGGCATTACTTCTGTGCCTACACCACATACCTCATATCCAGGATGGATCCACTGAAGTACATCTTTCAGAAGCCCATGCCCATTGGCAAGCTAGACAAGTGGAAAATCCTGCTGAGCGAGTTCGACATTATTTACAAAACTCAAAAGGCTGTCAAAGGACAGGCACTAGCAGATCATCTTGCTGAAAATCATGTGGACGGAGAATACAAACCACTAAAACGTAGTTTCCAGATGAAGAGGTATCATTCGTATGAGAAGACATTGCAGAATCCTACGACGGTTGGAGGATGTTCTTTGATAGAGCAGCAAACTTCAAAGGCGTCGGTATTGGGGCAGTCCTGATATCAGAAACCGGTCAGCATTATCCGGTATCCGCAAAACGCAGATTTCCCTGCACCAACAATATGGCTGAATATGAGGCTTGCATCTTAGGGCTCAACATGGCCATCGACATGAACGTCCATGAGTTGTTAGTGATTGGTGACTCAGACTTACCGGTACACCAGGTACAAGGAGAATGGGCGACCAAGAATTCCAAAATATTGTCGTATCTACATCATGTAAAGGAGCTGAGAAAGAGATTCACAAAGGTAGAATTTCGGCATGTCCCCAGAATCCAGAATGAGTTCGCCGATGCTTTGGAAACTCTGTCATCCATGATCCTGATAAGAATTTCATTGATCCTATTCTAGTGAAAATCTACAATCAACCCGCTTACTGTGCCCATGTCGAAGGAGAAGTAGACAAAAATCCCTGGTTTCATTATATCAAGGAGTACTTGGCAAAAGGAGAATACCCAGAGCTTGCAAATACCACTCAGAAACACACACTTTGGAGATTATCCAACAATTTCTTTCACATCGGAGGAATCCTGTATAGGAGGACTCCCAATTTGGGACTATTAAGGTATGTTGAAGCAAAGGAACCATCAAAATTATTCGAGGAAATTCACGCAGGGACCTGCGGCCCACATATGAACGGGTTTGTTTTGGCAAAGAAGATACTTCGAGCCGGTTATTTCTGGATGACCATGGAAACGGACTGCATCCGGTATGTCCGAAAGTGCCACCGATGTCAGATACATGGGGATATGATAAAGTTACCTCCGAGTGAGCTTAATGCAACAAGTTCACCGTGGCCATTCGCCGCCTGGGGCATGGACGTTATTGGACCAATCGAGCCTGCTGCCTCTAATGGACCTAGGTTCATTCTGGTTGCCATTGATTATTTCACTAAATGGGTTGAAGCAGGATCCTACAAAGCAGTTACTAAGAAAGTCGTGGCCGATTTCGTCCGCGACCGCATTGTTTGTCGGTTCGGAGTTCCAGAATCAGTCATCACCGATAATGGATCTAATCTCAACAGTGACTTGATGAAAGCCATGTGTGACACATTCAAAATCAAACACAAGAACTCCACAGCTTACAAACCTCAGATGAATGGAGCTGTTGAGGCTGCCAACAAAAAGATCAAGAAAATACTGAGGAAAATGATAGAGAAGCATAAGCAATGGCACGAGAAATTATCATTCGCTTTGTTGGGGTATCGCACCACAATTTGCACATCATCTGGGTCAACTCCTTACATGTTGGTTTACGGTACAAAGGTTGTTATTCCTGCCAAGGTTGAGATTCCATCTCTGAGAATCATACAAGAAGCAGAGCTCAGCGACGCAGAATGGGTAAGGAGCCATTATGAACAACTAGCCCATGAACGCAGTCTGTCATGACCAATTATATCAGAACAAGATGACTAGAGCCTTGAATAAGAGAGTCAAGACGAGACGATTCACACCGGGACAACTGGTGTTAAATAAAATCTTTCCACATCAAGTGGCAGGAAATGTTGCAATGTCTAGAACCGCATCACAGTCGTCGGTTCACCTACAAATATTTTAAACTATACGCTTATATCTTTTCAAAATCATGCATACCTATTTTTGGAACAGCTTGTTTAGCAAATGCTACCCTAATTATATATCATGATCAAGCAAGCAAGCCAAGTAAAGCCAGCGGGAATGCGATTTGACCTTTTCCCCCTTTACAGCACTCACAATTATTCTTTGGATGCATGCACAAAGACAGCAAAAGCCCTAAACATATCATTATTCCCCGCATGATGCATATCTCTCAAAGACCCGCTCTCAAACTCACCGCACATGCCGACGCTTATTATCATCACAAAACAACGTTCATTCGCAACAATTGTATCGCCGCAATTCATCACCAGCTAAGAACTCTTACTGTTATTTATTCCCTGCATAAGGCTAACTTTATGCCTTCCACTTGCATAAGGCTACCTTTCTGCTTTCCGAGACTAAGCTCTGTCTCCATCTGCATGAGGTTAAGCTCTACCTCCATTGCATAAGGCTACCATTCTGCCTTCCGAGGTTCTACGCTACCTCCCCTGCATTTTATTTCTTGCATTGCATAAGGCTATTATTCTGCCTTCTGAGGTTCTACGCTACCTCCCTTTGCATTTTATTTCGTGCATTGCATAAGACTATTGTTCTGCCTTCCGAGGTTCTACGCTACCTCCCTTTGCATTTTATTCCCCGCATTGCATAAGGCTACCATTCTGCCTTCCGAGGTTCCATGCTACCTCTCATTTACTTTTCAAGGCAACCACTTTTCAGGTCGTTACTTATTTTGCTTCCTTTCGGGCTAAGCTCCGCCCTTCCTAATTCCGCAAGACTAAGCTCTTTCTTGTTAGCATCATGCTGCCGCATTTTTCATGGGCTGAAATATCGTCAACTTGTCCAAGGGCGTCATCGTTCAGAGGAACCATCTTCATGGCCCGAGAACATCATTTCATTGCCCGAGGATCTCTTTTATTCAATATGCATATCATTATTCAAAGGCACCATTGTTCGTAGGCACCATCCGCATGGCCCGAGAACATTATTTCATAGCCTGGGAATCCCGCACCAAGCGATTCATGGCCCAGGAAATCATGGTCCAAGGACATCATCCCCAATTGTCCAAAGACAACATTCATAGTCCAACGGGAACTTGCATCATGGTTATATTATGCACGATATATGCTTGTTATTTGTTTGCAGGTAATCCGACCGGAACAACCAACCAGGTAGGAGCGGACCACTCCAGTTCTCCGATACAACCCCGTAAGACCTTCCTACCTTTACCTTACCTCGCACCTTGCGTCCGTTCTTGTGAAACATCACCGGTATATTTCGCCGATGATTCGGGAACTACATACGGCCTGATTCCTGTAAAACCAGGGATATGTAGGAAGCTCATAAGACAGGGTACGGCCTAATTCTACCCCACAGTTTCACTCTGGTCAGAATTGGCCATCATATCTTTACCCCACAACTCTTTCATCCTTCCGGGGTAAAAAGGGGCAGCAGTTGATACCCATTTTTCATCAAATTATTTTCAAACTTGCATACCAGCTTTCAAAATTACTCTTTGTAATAATGAGCATTTTTTCCTATTTTTCATATTAAATTATTTTCCTGTTTATTTAATATTTAATATTTAAATATTTCATAAAATATGTTATAAATAATTTCAAAAATGTTTCCCAGCTTAGTATGCTACTTAAGTCATGTTTGTCCATTAAGATTCAATTATTTCACAAATCAGCCAATTGGGTCTCGTTTAATTTTAATTACAACAATTTTTCAATTATGTCCCAATTGAGCATTTTGTATTATTTTAATGCGAAACTTATGCATTTTTTACACTTAATATTAGTTAATTACTGTAATTTTGCCTATTTAAACTTAATCTCACTTTTATACAATTATTAGCTATTTTAATTAATTAATTGTCTATTTCTTATTGGCATTTAACAACTAGCCATATTTATTTAAAACCTAGCCAAATTACAACCCCAATTATACCCAACCCATCAGACCACCAAATGACCCGGCCCAACCCCCAATTAATCCTAGTCGTTGATCAAATGAGATCAACAGCCCAGATATGTTCTTACCATAATTAATTCCTAAATACCCCTTCCCCGACCCCTCATTCTTCGAGACCCAACTCTCTCTCTATATCTGGTCTCTCTCTCTCCCTTCTCTCTAGAACCTTCCATGTTCACCCCCATCTCCGATGAAGCTCCGCCTTTCTCCGACCATCTCCGACCACCATCCTTTCGACCACCAGCCTCCATGATGCCTCATCTCTCCGGTTTACTTCATCTCTGAATCCTTCGAGGGTCTGGACTTGTCCAACTCACTACTGAAGCTCCTGCTTGGGTTGTTTCCGTCCTTTCTCCGGTGAAGTTTCGACTCGACTATGCCAGAACCACAATGTCCTTTGAGTTTCACGACAGGTTCTCCTATTTTTCTCTGGTTTCTTATGAAACCCTAATTTTTGACTTAAACCTTTTAAATCTCTGGTATTTTTAGCGATTTAAGCTTATTCCTTTATGTTTTACACTATTCCTTTGTTTTAAACTGATTTCTTCTTTATGTCTAAACTATTCTCTGCATATCTCAAATGATTCTATGTTCTTACCCTTTCTGTCACGAACCGAATTCCCACCTTCAGGCCATGACTGCGTCTAACGTTAAACCCACTAGACAAGCCAATGTTTGAACCAAATAAACTCATTAACAACTAAAACGAACAAGATAACTAAGGCATCGATGGTCAACGATATGAAGGTTAACTAAATTCAAAATAATATAGCAACTTCGAAATAAAACCCATATACATATCCCAGAACTGGTGTCACATACTCTCGAACTGTCTATGAGATTACTGAATACAATGGTCTGAAAATAAGTACATATGACTGTCTGTGAAACTATAAAATAAGACAGAACTGAAAGACAACGGTAGAAGGCGACGCCAAGGCCAACGAACGTCTGCGGGTCTACCTCGAGGTCTCCAGAATGAACTGGTGGAATGCTCCCTCCGTCAGTGCCCACCGGGTCCGGCTACGTAGTTTGCACAACATAAAGAAGTCCAGGTGTAGCATCAGTACAACCGACCCCATGTACTGAGTAAGTGTCGAGCCTAACCTCGGCGAAGTAGTGACGAGGCTTGGACTGACAACAATATATGTACCTGTGCAATTTTATATAATAACAGGAAAAATATTGATGGAAATAAACAAGTATAAACAGATTCGGGGAGAGTCATGCTGGGGATAAGAGGGGCAACAGATACTAGCATAGTGGAACAGGGTAACAACTCAAATGTAATAGTAAAGCAGGAATTTAATGCCTCAGAACAGATAATGAACAACACAAGGCACGGCATGTCCCCTCGTGCATCACCTCACAAATCACTCGGCACGGAATGTCCCTTCGTGCATGAAACAATAAACAATCATCATGACATGTCCCCCCGTGTGATAAATAATAAACAATCAACACGGCATGTCCCCTCGTGCGATAAATAATAGACAATCATCACGGCATGTCCCCTCGTGTGATAAATAATAAACAATCAGCACGGCACGTCCCCTCGTGCGATAAACTATAAACAATCTGTGATATAATGTGCAAACTAACAATAAAAAATCTTAAGTGTGCAGAAATACTCAATAAAATTCTATCGTCCCGGCAAGGGACTCAGCTATAACCAAACTTGCTCAAAGATATAATTTCAACAGTAAAACCTCAACTGAAACAAATAACTCAATAACTCTTCACGACGTGAAACAACATCATTGTATCGCTTGTAAATCACCACTTACTTATAGTATAGAGAAAATTAAGAACACAGTATGATTCATCACAAATGACTCACGGTCATGCTTGACCACAACATATAGGAACTCGTCACCTCGCATATACGTTGGACATAAATACACGTAGCAAATAAGACTTTATGCCTAATCCCTCAAGCTAAGGTTTGGCCAAACGCTTACCTTGGCTCCAAAATGCAAGTCAAGCTTCAATCACAGTCTTTCCTCTCGAATCCAACTCCGAGTCGATAATATCTAGACAAAATTGATTTATTAACATGAATAATAACTCAATAAAGAAGTTCCAAAGCCTAATTATACATTCCCTATCATTCTTCTAAAAATACCACAATTCGACCCTGGGCCTGCATGCTCGAATCCCGAATATTTTCGAAGGAATCACTCACCCATAGCCTAAGGATCATTAATATGAAGTTTCTACTTGAATTCATAGCATTAAACGGACAGTACGCCAATTTCTCAAGAACCCTAAATTTACTACCCAATTCTTGATTTTCCATTAATTTGGTAGTAAACCCTATTAATAATTCATGCATGAAACTAGTATTAGGAAGGAATTAACTTACCTTAACAGTAGCTAGATCATGGTGTGTCCTTCCCAAGCTCACAAGTCTTTACTGGGGTTTTTGGTATGAAGGAAATGAAGAAATCCCGAGTTTTGGCATTTAAAACAATCTGGCCTACAGGGGTTCCGCACTTGCGGCCATGGGACCGCATCTGCGGTCCCGCACCGGCGAGAATGGTCAAGGCAGGCTAGGGTTGCACCTGCGGAGCTGGAGACCGCACCTGCGGCTCTGCTCCTGCGAAAAAAGAACCGCACCTGCGGAACCTCCGCACCTGTGAGGCTGGGACCGTAGGAGCGGTCCCGCACCTGCGACTGGGAACCCGCACATGCGGTCACACCAGCAACAACTACACCAGCAATTGTTCTAGCTGGTTTTTAGCCCCGTTGGGTGTCCGGAAGGCACCTGGGCCCACCCGAGCCCCCGTCCAAAAATACCAACAAGTCCTAAATCATAATACGGACTCGCTCGAGCCTTCGAAACACCCATAACAATGCTATATCTCAAAATGACATCCCAAAACCCCTAAAATCCTAACTTAAGAAGAAACTTCAAGTTCTTGATTCTATAACAATGCGCCGGACCGACCTATACAACTCGGAATGACATCAAATTTTGCAGACAAGTCACAATTGACATAACGGGACTATTCCCGGTCTTAGAATCACATTCGGACCTCGATAACATATTATCACGTTCCAAACCAAATCTCAAATTTAAGGAAATCCTTATAACTTCATTAACCCTCAATTTCCCATTTTTGATCCGAAACACGTCAAATCAAGTCTGTTCCTTACCAAATTTCACAGATAACTCAAATAACACATATTAAACCTATTCCGGGCTCCGGTACAATAATATGGTCCCGGCAACACAGGTTTCACATCGAGGTTCATTTTCATAAGCCTTTATTATTTTCAGAAAAGGATTTTCTTTCAAAATTCATTTCTCGGACATGGGACCTCAGAATTCGATTCTTGGCATACGCCCCAGTCTCATATTTTCCTACGGACCCTCCAGGACCGTCAAATCACTAGTCCGGGTCCGTTTACCAAGAATGTTGACCAAAGTCAACTTTATTCAATTAATTATCATAAATTCAACTTTTCATCAAATTTCCACATAAAGGCTTCCCGGCTACGTGCCCAGGCTGTGCACGCATATCGAGGTGAGATTAATAGAGACTCTCGGGGCCTCAGAACACAGTTTTAGCTAAATTTACACAGGATGACCTTTTGGGTCATCACAATCTCCACCTCTAAAACAAACGTTTGTCCTCGATCGGACATAGAAAGGTACCTGAATCGAGGAAAAGGTGGGGATATCGGCTCCGCATATCAGACTCGGACTCCCAGGTTACCGCCTCAACATGTTGACCTCTCCACTAAACACGAACCGAAGGATAACTCTTCGATCTCAACTGACAAACCTGCCGAGCAAAAATGGCTACCGGATCCTCCTCACAAATCCTTGTCCAACTAGACACCGCTGAAATCAGGTACATGAGATGGATCCGTAATATACCTCCGGAGCATAGATACATGAAACACTAGGTGCACGGCTGATAAGATCGGCGGCAAGGAAAGTCGGTAAGCCACCACTCATACCTTATCCAATATCTCAAATGGACCAATGTACCTAATGATCAACTTTCCCTTCTTCCCGAACCTCGTCACGCCCTTCATAGGCGACACTCGAAGAAATACCCGGTCTCCTATCATGAATGCCAAATCTCGAACTCTGCGATCCGCATAACTCTTCTGCCTGGACTGAGCTGTACGAAGTCTATCCTGAATAATCTTAACCTTGTCCAAGGCATCCTGGACTAACTTAGAACCCAACAATCTAGCCTCTCATGGCTCAAACCATCCAACTGGAGACCGACACCGTCTACCATACAACGCTTCATATGGAGACATCTGAATGCTCGACTGATAGTTGTTGTTGTAGGCAAACTTAGCTAAAGTGAAGAACTGGTCCCATGAACCACCAGAGTCACTAAAACAAGCCCACAACATATCCTCCAAAATCTGAATAGTCCGCTCGGACTGACCGTCCGTCTGAGGATGGAATTCTATGCTCAAATCAATCTGTGTGCCCAACTCTCGCTAAAATACTCTCCAGAAATTGGAGGTAAACTGTGTACCTCTGTCTGATATAATGGATAAGGGCACACCATACAATCGAACAATCTCCCTCAAATATATCTTTGCCAACTTCTTCGCTGAATATGAAACTGATACCAGAATGAAGTGCGCGGACTTGGTCAACTTATCCACAACAACCCAAACCGCATCAAACATCCTCCGAGTCCGTGGAAGTCCAACTACAAAGTCCATGGTGATACGCTCCCACTTCCACTCAGGAAGCTGAATCTACTGCATCAAACCACCGGGTCTCTAGTGCTCGTACTTAACCTGATGACAGTTCAAGCACCGAGCTACATAAGCTACAATATCCTTCTTCATCCTCCGCCACCAATAGTGCTCCCGCAAGTCCTGGTACATCTTTGCGGCACCCGGATGAATGGAATACCCGGAACTATGGGCCTCATGTAGAATCAACTCACGAATACCATCAACATCAGGTACACAAATACGGCCCTGCATCCGCAGAACTCCCTCATTATCAACCGTAAAATGCTTGGCACCTCCGTGCTGGACTGTATCTCTAAGAACACATAAGTGACGATCATCATACTGCCTGGCCGGAATACGGTCATACAATGAAGAACGGGCCACGGTATGGGCCAACACACTGCCAGTCTCAGAAACCTCCAACCTCACAAAGTGGTTGGTTAAAGCCTCAACATCCAAAGCAAGAGGTCGCTCTCCGACTGATAAATAAGCTAGGCTGCCAATACTGACTGACTTCCGGCTCAAAGCATCGGCCACCACATTGGCCTTTGATGGTAAAGAATGGTAATATCATAATCCTTTAGTAACTCTAACCTCCTTCTCTGCCTCTTGTTCAACTCCTTTTGCCTGAATAAATACTGTAAACTCTTATGATCTGTAAACACCTCACAAGGTACACCATACAAGTAATGCCTCCAAATCTTCAATGCATGAACAATAGTTGCAAGCTCTAGATCATGAACTGGATAGTTCTTCTCATGAATATTCAACTGACGAGAAGCATAGGCTATAACCTTGCCATCCTACATCAACACTGCACCAAGCCCAACCCGTAACGCATCACAATACACGGTATACGGTCTTGATCCTGTGGGCAAAACTAACATTGGTGCCGTTGTCAAGGCCGTCTTGAGCTTCTGAAAGCTCGCCTCACACTCATCAGACCACCTGAACTGGGCACACTTCTGGGTCAACCTGGTCATCGGGGCTACGATAGATGAAAAGCCCTCCACAAATCGGCGATAATAACCTGCTAAGCCCAAGAAACTCCGAATCTCTGTAGGTGAAGTGGGCCTAGGCCAATCTCTGACTGCCAAAATCTTCTTGGGATCTACCTGAATATCCTCTGACGAAACCACGTGGCCTAGAAATGCAAATGAACTCAACCAAAACTCACACTTGGAGAATTTGGCATACAATTGACATACCTCAGAGTCTGGAGGACAACTCTAAGATGTTGCTCATTCTCCTCTCGGCTGCGAGAGTATATCAATATATCGTCAATGAAAACTATAATGAACGAGTCCAAACAAGGCCTGAACACTCGGTTCATCAACTCCATAAAAGGGGCGGGGGAATTTGTCAACCCGAATGACATCACCAAAAACTCATAATGCCCATAACAAGTGCGAAAGGTTGTCTTAGGAACATCTCAAGCCCTAATTCTTAGCTGATGGTAACCAGATCCCAAGTCTATCTTGGACAACACTGTAGCACCCTGAAGCTGGTCAAATAGATCATCAATCCTCGACAATTGATACTTATTCTTGATAGTAACCTTATTCAGCTGCTGGTAGTCAATACAAATCCTCATTGAGCCATCTCTCTTCTTAACGAACAACACTAGAGCACCCCAAGGAGAGACACTAGGCATAATGAAGCCTTTATCCAACAAGTCATGCAACTGATCCTTCAATTCCCTCAACTCTGGCGGGGCCATACGATACGGCGGGATAGAAATGGGCTAAGTGCCCTGGGCCACCTCGATACAAAAGTCAATATCCCTGTCGGGTGGCATACCCGGCAGGTCAGCAGAGAAAACCTCTGGGAACTCAGGAACCACAGGTACAGACTCCATAGAAGGAACCTCAGCACTAGAATCACGAACATAGGCCAAATAGGCCAAACAACCCTTCTCGACCATACGTCGAGCCTTCATATAGGAAATAACTCTGCCAGAAGAATGACTAGGAGTCCCTCTCCACTCCAAACGAGGTACTCCTGGTAAGGCTAAGGTCACTGTCTTGGCATGACAGTCCAGAGTAGCATGATAGGGAGATAGCCAATCCATCCCCAATATAACAACAAAGTCTACCATATCCATAAGAAAAAGATCAACTTGAGTCTCCATAAAACAAATAACTACTAAGCAAGCACATTAGACTCGATCTACCACTATAGAATCACCCACTAGTGTAGACACATGCACAACAGTACTCAAGGAATCACGGGGCATACTCAAATAAAGGGCAAAATATGAAGACACATAGGAGAATGTGGAACCCGGATCAAATAACACCGAAGCCTCTCGGGTGCAAACTGAAACCGTACCTGTAATAACTGCATCAGAAGCCTCAGCGTCAGGTCTGGAAGGAAAAGCTTAACACCGGGGTTGAGCCCTTCCATCCTGAACAGCACTGGGTCAACCTGCCAGGGGCTGACCCCTACCTCTCATGACCTGCCCTCCACCTCTATGATTCTGACCTCCACCTCTGACACCACGACCACCACCCCTAGCTGGATGAGGGTGTGGGGGTGCACCTGATGTGGGAACCATGGCACGGGAACCCTGATACTGAGACCCACCAAACCCTCGGGGGAAAAACTTGGAAATATGCCCCATACCACCGCAAGTGTAGCAAGTCTTCGGCTGCTGAGAATACTAACCCTGGAACTATCCCTGGAGACCAGAATGACCACCCTGAAGACTCTGTATCGGCGGTGCACTGATAGGAGATGATGATGCACTACGGGATACCTGGAGTGCTGACTGGTAAGGCCTAGGGGGATGACCTATACCAAATGAATTCCTGCCTCCAGATGAGGCACCACTGAAGCGGCCGAAATGACGAGGTCTCTTGTCAGACCCCTGACTACCACCCTGGGATAATACCATCTCAATGCGTCTGGCCACATCGGCTGCATCCTGAAAGGAGATATCAGTACCCGTCTCCCTGGCCATCTGATGTCTGATAGGTTGAGCCAGACCCTCAATAAATCTCTGAACCCTCTCTCGATTAGTGGGAAGTATCATAAGTGCATGCCTGGCTAGAGTGATGAACCTGGTCTTGTACTGAGTGACAGACATAGATCCCTGCTGGAGGCGCTCAAACTGCCTCCGAAGATCCTCTCGCTGAGTAATGGGAAGAAACTTCCCCAAGAATAGCTCGGAGAACTGAGCCCAAGTCAATGGTGCAGACCCAGCTGGTCTGGTCAAGCAATAGTCTCTCCACCAAGTCTTAGCGGAACCTGAAAGACGAAATGTAGGAATGTCAACTCCACTGGACTCCACAACGCCCATGTTCCGAAGAACCTCATAATAGTTATCTAAATAATCCTGGGGATCCTCTGATGGTGCACCAGCAAATGTAGTAGTGAAAAACTTGGTGAACCGATCCAGTCTCCATAGAGCATCTGCTGACATAGTTTCACCCTCGGCTGTCGGTACCACAATACCCGGCTGAGCTACTCCAGCCGTCTAAGGTGCTGGAGCCTCAAACTGAGTGGCAAACTGCTCTGGGGTGTGGATGACAGGAGTCTGGGTCCCTCCCCCAGCCTGAGAACCAGTTGGTGCAGTAGGAAGAAAACCGGCATGAGCCACACTCTCCATGAGTCCCACTAAGCAGACTAGAGTGTCCTGAAGCACCGGGGTAGCAATGAACCCCTCTAGGACCTGAGCTGGTCCAACTGGTACTGTATGAGCAGGAACCTCACTGGTATAGTCTACCTGTAGGTCCTCAACTGGAGTTGCTGCTCTAGCTCTACCTCGGCCTCTAGCGCGGCCTCGGCCTCGGCCTCGGCCCCTCGTAGGAGCTGCAATAGGAGGGTCGGGCTGCTGATCGGTCGATGAGGAAGCACGCGTTCTTGCCATTTACGAAAGGGTAATTAGAGACTCAATTAGTATTTAGAATTCAATTGGCACGACAGAGAATAAAAGATGTGAAGTTATTCCTAACTTTGCAGCCTCTGGGAGATAAGTACAGACGTCTCCGTACCGATCCCTCAGACCTTACCAAGTTGTCTGTGAGTTGTGAGACCTAAGAAACCTAGGGCTCCGATACAAACTTGTCACGACCTGAAATCCCACATTCAGGCCATGACTGCGTGTAATGTTGAACCCGCTAGACAAGCCAACGTTTGAACCAAATAAGCTCATTAACAACTAAAACGAACAAGATAACTAAGGCATCGATGGTCAACAATATGAAGGTTAACTAAATTCATAATAATATAGAAACTTCGAAATAAAACCCATATACATATCCCAGAACTGGTGTCACATACTCACGAACTGTCTATGAGATTACTGAATACAATGGTCTGAAAATAAGTAAATATGAATGTCTCTGAAACTATAAAATAAGACAGAACTGAAAGAGAAGGGTAGAAGGTGACGCCAAGTCCCACGAACGTATGTGGGTCTACCTCGAGCTCCGGAATGAACTGGTGGAATTCTCCCTTCGTCAGTGCCCACCGGGTCTGGCTGCTTGGTCTGCACAACATAAACAGTGCAGGTGTAGCATCAGTACAATCGATCCCATGTACTGAGTAAGTGTCGAGCCTAACCTCGGCGAAGTAGTGACGAGGCTAGGACTGACCACAATATATGTACATGTGCAATTCTATATAATAACAGGAAAAATATTGACGGAAATAAACAAGTATAAACAGATTCGGGGAGAGTCATGATGGGGATAAGAGGGGCAACAAATACTAGCATAGTGGAACAGGGTAACAACTGAAATGTAATAGTAAAGCAGGAATTTAACGCCTCTGAACAGATAATGAACAACACAAAGCACGACATGTCCCCTCGTGCATCACCTCACAAATCACTCGGCATAGAATGTCCCCTCGTGCATCAAACAATAAACAATCATCACGACATGTCCCCTCGTGCATCACCTCACAAATCACTCGGCATAGAATGTCCCCTCGTGCATCAAACAATAAACAATCATCACGACATGTCCCCTCGTGTGATAAATAATAAACAATCAACACGACATGTCCCCTCGTGCTATAAATAATAGACAATCATCACGGCATGTCCCCTCGTGTGATATAAACAATCAGCATGGCATGTCCCCTCGTGCGATAAATAATAGACAATCATCACGACATGTCCCCTCGTGTGATAAATAATAAATAATCAGCACGACATATCCCCTCGTGCGATAAATAATAAACAATCATCATGGCATGTCCCCTCGTGTGATAAATAATATACAATCAGCATGGCACGTCCCCTCGTGCGATAAACAATAAACAATCCGCGATATAATGGGCAAACTAACAATAAGAAATCTTAAGTGTGCAGGAATACTCAATAAAATTCTATGCAAGGGACTCAACTATAACCAAACTTGCTCAGAGATATAATTTCAACAGTAAAACCTCAATTGAAACGAATAACTCAATAACTTCCCACGTCGTGAAACAACATCAATGTATCGCTTCAAAATAACAACTTACTTATAGTACAGAGAATATTAAGAACACGGTATGATTCATCACAATTGACTCATGGGCATGCTTGACCACAACATATAAGAACTCGTCACCTCGCCTATACGTTGGACATGAATACATATAGCAAATAAGACTCTATGCCTAATCCCTAGAGCTAAGGTTTGGCAAAACACTTACCTCCGCTCAAAAATGCAAGTCAAGCTTCAATCACATCCTTTCCTCTCGAATCCAACTCCGAGTAAATAATATCTAGACAAAATAGATTTATTAACATCAATAATTACTCAATAAACCAATTACAAAGCCTAATTCTACATTCTCTATCATTCTTCCAAAAATATCACAATTCAACTTCGGGCCCGCATGCTCGAATCCCGAAAATTCTCGGAGGAATCACTCACCCATGGCCTAAGGATCATTAATATGAAGTTTCTAGTTGAATACATAGCATTAACCAGACAATACGCCAATTTCTCAAGAACCCTAAATTTACTACCCAATTCTTGATTTTCCATTAATTTGGTAGTAAACCCTATTAATAATTCATGCATGAAACTAGTATTAGGAAGGAATTAACTTACTTTAACAGTAGCTAGGTCGTGGTGTGTCCTTCCCAAGCTCACAAGTCTCTAATGGGGTTTTTGGTATGAAGGAAATGAAGAAATCCCGAGTTTTGGTATTTAAAAAAATATGGCCTACAGGGGTTGCGCACTTGCGGCCATGGGACCGCATCTGCGGTCCCGCACCGGCGAGAAAAAGCTCGCACCTGCAGAAAATGGTCAAGGCAGGCTGGGGTCACACCTGCGGAGTTGGAGACCGCATATGCGGCTCTGCTCCTGCGAAAAAAGAACCGTACATGCGGAACCTCCGCACCTGTGAGGCTGGGACCGTAGGAGCGGTCTCGCACCTACGGCTGGAAACCCGCACCTGCGGTCACACCAGCAACAACTACACCAGTAGTTGTTCTAGCTGGTTTTTAGCCCTGTTGGGTGTCTGGAAGGCACCTGGGCCCACCCGAGCCCCCTTCCAAAAATACCAACAAGTCCTAAATCATAATACGGACTCGCTTGCGCCTTCGGAACACCCAAAACAACGCTAAATCTCAAAATCACATCCCAAAACCCCTAAAATCCTAACTTAAGAAACTTCAAGTTCTTGATTCTATAACAATGCGCCGGACCGACCTATACAACTAAGAATGACTTCAATTTTTGCAGACAAGTCACAATTGACATAACAAGACTATTCCTGGTCTCGGAATCACATTCGGACCTCGATAACATAAAATCACGTTCCAAACCAAATCTCAAATTTAAGGAATCCTTATAACTTCATTAACCCTCAATTTCAAATTCTTGATCCGAAACACATCAAATCAAGTCTATTCCTTACCAAATTTCATAGATAACTCAAATAACACATATTGAACCTGTTCCAGGCTCCGATACCATAATACGGGCCCGGCAACACAGGTTTCACATCGAGGTTCATTTTCATAAGCCTTTATTATTTTTAGAAAACAATTTTGTTTAAAAATTCATTTCTCAGACTTGGGACCTCGGAATTCGATTCCGGGCATACGCCCCAGTCCCATATTTTCCTACGGACCCTCCGGACCGTCAAATCACGGGTCGGGGTCTGTTTACGAAGAAAGTTGACCAAAGTCAACTTTATTCAATTAATTATCATAAATTCAACTTTTCATCAAATTTCCACATAAAGGCTTCCCGACTACGTGCCCAGGCTGTGCACGCACAACTAGCTGAGATTAACAGAGACTCTCGGGGCCTCGAAATACAGTTTTAGCTAAATTTACACAGGATGACCTTTTGGGTCATCACACTTTCTAACTTGCCTATGTTGAAACCCTAATTTTCCTAGACCTATATACGTGATTCCATAACTGTTCGTTTCTATTTGCTTGAGTCTCTGCGACTATGTTGTTTGAATGAGTGCTACTGAGCTTCCTTAACCTCACTTATGCTTGTGACTACTAGGGATGTTCCTACTTGCATGTCTACTATGTCTGAGTATTCATGTCTATTTACACGATTGTGACTCTTATATGATTATATGCTGGACTCCATACTTAGAGGTTTGATTGATAGACCTTCCTTTATTACTATCCAAATTGATTGACTCGTCTGTGGTAATTTACTCTTACTAGTCGTTGCCTTAATTAAAATATTTTGAACCTTGGTCTTAATTGTTTACCCTATTACTTAGTAAACCTGATTATTTCCTTGATTGAGTCTTGACTGATCCTTTACCTTGCCTATATGTGTTACCGTTTGAATTTGAATCCCTTGAATTAAGGGAATGATTGTATTGATTTCTTGGTTAATTCTGAGTTCCTTGTTACTTAAAAGACCTGGATTCTTTCCTTATTTAAACCTTATACTGATTTTCATTTACCTATATGGCTATATGTCTTTACCATTTCATAGTTTGAACTCCTTGATTTAAGGGAACCGTGTATTTTTCTTACACTGATTGGATTCTGTCTTCTTTTATTACCATGCCCTTGTAATTCTTACTTTATTTTTGACTTGTTTTCAACTACAAATACTCTATGTTTTCAACAAACAGACACACACACACACAGACTTGTGTTAAAAACTCTGTCTTTCTTACAATGCTCTTTGCTCCACTACTCTCTTATTTTGCTCTTGGTTACTGTTAGTCGGCTATAAGCCAAGGCTAACCATTATGCTCTTTTGTCTTGCTCTTTCAATTCTGCTTACTCTTTCTCGCTGGTATGTTATAATTAAGATTCAAGCTCCAAACCAATGTGTTCCTTATTGCTTCAGTTTGTCATATTCCTAATCTTCTTCTATTTGTGTTTCTGTTGTTCAACATGTGATTAATCTCTTGTTGTTCTCTATTGGTACTTACCATGCTTTGTCTCTATAGGACTAATATGCTTTGGCTGAGTTAATCATGTTTATATGTTTCAGTCCATTCCTATATGCATCTATTAGGCTGTTCAACATCCTGTTCGGTTTCACTTATATGTCCCCTGATCCCCTAAACCTCTCTGATTTGTGCAACTATGTATCTCTTCCTGATTATTATGTGGCCTATTTGTCCCCAATCCCCATTGTCTTTGAATGTTTGATTGGTCTATTACTTCTCTGACTTTACTACTATTTTCAAAAGATTTTTATGTTTCAAAAATAATTCTTGATTTGTAGAGTTTTTCAACTGAACTCTTTTTCCAAATCCTTTGTTCCTCTTTTAAACTCACTCCTAGCACTTCACGCTATTCCTAGAAACTTATGTTCCACCTCCTCAGTGTAAGGATTTCCTAGGGAACCTCTTGAGTTCCCTCTGAACTTTGACGCACTGAGGTTGGTGATTCTACACTGCACATGCTCAACTTTGGCAAATATGTCTGGGTGCTGGTAGTGGCCAGGGACCCACGAGGTTCTTAGGGAGCTTTTCCGCACCCGGACCATGAAAGGCTGTGAAACTCGAATGGATTGAGGTTTGGAGATATGGGCCGGATTAAAGGCTCCCTATAGAATTAGCTTCTAATTTTCCTTTAAGTGATGTAATTTATTATTCTTGGTTTGTAATAATTTGTAAGTGAATAATTGGGGATGGATAGTGGATATGGGATGGGGTTATGCATGCTTAGTATAGTAACGGGTAGAAATCATGACCAGAGGTTTATTTCCCTATGTGTGCAATAGACGTCCTGTTCAGGATATGCATCTCATGCATTAGAAATTATGCTTAGGTTTTTATTTCAGCATATATATTATGTTCATGACATCTCACAAGCTCTGCTCACAATTAACAACTCTGATAAAGTAATGAAATTTCCATAATGTTACTACTGTTGCATTCTCATAAGTACTACATTTAGAAACCATGTTTTAGATATCCATGTGAGCATTATATATCATGTTCTTTAGGACTCTGCATTCAACATGTCTATTTTCAACTATACTCTGTCAAACACCTAGTCATTACGTATCTAATCTAATAATGTCACTAAAATGTGATCAAGTAGCTTGAAACATTTTCTGCAAATGTATCACCCTGCACATCTTTAAAATCAAGGCTAAAATCTGCATGTTCACCCTCTAAAATGAATAGGCAGTGTATACGCCCGCCTAGGAAAACCTTAGGCCTAATACGCACTAAAACCAATTAATCGTTTTTGCACTTGGCTGATATTATAACTAATTAGTCTCTTTTGAAATACTTGAAATTTTGTTGCCTTCACTCTTTCCTTTTCCCTTTTTGAAATTCACCTTATTTTCCCTAAAACTCCTGCTCTATTTTCAAATCATTGATCATGCATTCACTTACTCTTTGTTGATGTTTATTAGACTCCTGCTCCGAGTGTTTCTTTGAACTACTGGATCTTAGAACCAGTTCACTCTCTTCAAGATCATTCTGTTTGAATCCTTGTCCTGTTTTAAAATTATTGAGTTCTGAAATTATGCACTCATTCTCTTTTACTAAAACTCTTTTAAACTACTGGTTCTTTCCCTATCGTGAATTATTAGATTTCAAAGTAAGTCACTCCCGTTTGAGATTACTCCGCTTTATTTAAAAATCTTTCTTTACTTCTGACTACTGATTTTCTAAAAAATTATTTGTCTCTTTTATTAAAGACTTCTAAACTACTACGCAATTTTTAATTCCTAGTATTGTCTTTTAAAATTACTGGATTTTAATCAATCACTCTTCTCAAACTATTATGTCCTTTTAAAACCCTCTCATTTATTATTGAGTTTCAAGAAAACCCAAAACTTCTGAGACCTATTGTTTTCCAACTTAGAGCTCCTGTTTTAAATCCTGATTTTGGACATTGATTGTGTTTGAGACGTGCTATCTATGTGTTTACCTGTGGAGGGATCTGTGAGCCTCGTATCTGCCCTTATGTGTTCCCCATATCTGTAGTCCTATTTGTTTTACATGTCGCTTAGAATTTTATCCTTTTAAACCTAGGGGTTCAGCCTAGTACTCACCTTGTAGGATTAGTAGTCCTAAATACCCTCCAGGACTTATAGAATGGGACGGGTAATAGCACGCAATAAGCTTCATGACCGACACACGCGTTTTAAATACCTTAATGGGGCGGGAAGGGTAGAATATGGATATGATGACCAGTGCGCTAATACCACGTGTAGCCCCTCTTCGAGGCGTGACATACTGGGTATTGCATTGATGTGATCCATATTGATTTAAAACCAAGGACATTTTCATTCAGATGATTTTACTTTAATATTCTTCAAAATTCTTTTGATAATTTCAGCATTTACTTGAAATCCTCTCTTATGTGAGCCTTGCTTGTCATTTGTTTACTGTCCAAATTCACAAAACTACTTGGCTGGGACCGACAGTTGTGGATCTTTAGGGGTGCCTAACACCTTCCCCTTGAGATAACTTCAAGCCCTTACCTAATCTCTGGTAATGCAAACTAGTTTATGAGTTAATTATTCTAGGTTCCCTAACGCACCATAAAATCGTTAGGTGGCGACTCTTCCTTAAAACCTTTTCCTTTTAGGAGTTGTCCATAATGTCATGAAACCCGATCTCCGCGTACCTAACCCGTGCGAGGAAAAAAAGGGGGGCGCGACAGTGCACAGATGATATTGTACTATGGTAAGAATGCACTTATGGTTCGGGTTGTTCGACCCTCAGCAGTGCACATATGAGATTGTACTATGGTAAGAATGCATTTATGGGACAGCCCGTTCGATCCTCGGCAGTGCATAGACATTATCCTTATGACTCCGGCCGGTTATCTTATTCCTGTGTGTGCATGACTATTTGGTACTGTTTCGTGGACATTTACTTGACAGATATTTGGGGAAAAGGAAAATGGAAACTGTTATTTATTTTCAGTATTTACTGGGATTCCTGTGTTTTATATACATTTGTTGTTCACTGTCTTACACATTATACTATTGGACCTTAGTGAGTGTCAAGTCGACCTCTCATCACTACTTCTTTGAGATTAGACGGGATACTCACTGGGTACATATTTATTTATGTACTCATGCTACACTTCTGTACTTAATTGTACAAGTTCTGAGGCCAGTGCATGTGGTTATCATACCAGATATAGATTCTGACTTAGTGGATCTGACTTCACGGTGAACTGCTTCTTCTGACGACCCTCGGCAGCACCATGGAGTTTCTTTTATTATTTGTTTTTCCCGTCTATTTATTTCAGTCAGTGGGAATTGTATATTTTTATCTTTTGTATATCTAGCTAGTATGCCCCTGGTACTCGTGACACTAGTTCCTGGCACACACGTAGTAGTTATCATGGATTATAGACTGTATATATATTTTTGGTCACACCTCCTCATGGCTACTTTTGGACTAAAACTGGTTATTTACCTTTCGATATTAAGTTTTAACTTGTTAGCTTGGTATATGATGAAATTGGTTAATTAATTAAGACAGAACCCTTAGGGAAATTTTTGTTGGCTTGCCTGACCCCGCTGTTGGGCGCCATCACGACCTGAGTTAGGATTTTGGGCCGTGACAACATGGTATCAGAACCCTAGGTTCACGTAAGTCTCACGAGTCATGGGCAGGCCCAGTAGAGTCTTGCGGATCGGTACGGAGACGTCTATACTTATCTTCAGGAGGCTATAGGGTGTTAGGAAACATCTTTTCATCCATATCGTGCAGTTGATGATGTACAAAAACTTACCCTTCTATTCTCTCACAGATGGTGAGGATGCGCGCATCGGATGTTCCGAACTCGGGTGATATCGCTACACCCGTCGCCCGAGGACGTGGCAGAAGCCGAGGGAGGGCATCGGCCTGAGGCAGGGGACGAGGGAATCCTAGAGCTATTCCATATGAACCACCAGGGGATCCTATCATAGAGGAGCAGGACGAGGTGCCTCCAGCAGATCCTGCTCCAGTGGACTTCATGATGGCACCCGGCTTCCAGGAAGTCATGGGCCGTATGAGGAGGTTTATGGACACCATGTCCCAAGCTGGTTTATTTCCAGCAAATCCGGCCACTTCTCAGGCAGGAGGGGGAGCCCATACCCCTACCGCCCAGGTCGTAGGACAGGCAGCAACAGCATAGCATACCCCGGGTACACTGCCAGTGGGTGGTATCCAGCCTGTAGCAGCAGCACCGGAGCCCAGACCAGCTGCGGATGGCGATCAGCAGAAGATGTTGGACAGATGGACTCGATTGCACCCTCCAGTCTTCGAGGGTGAGCGAGGTGAGGATGCCCAAGACTTCATTAATAGGTGCAAGGACAGACTGCACAACATGAGGATCCTAGCATGCCATGGAGTGGATTTCACCACATTTTAGTTAAAGGGCAGAGCTCGCAGGTGGTGGTAGTCTTATATTCTCAGCAGGCCAGCAAATTCTCCTCCTGTCACTTGGGAGCAGTTCACGCAGATGTTTCTAGAAAGATATATCCCACCCTCTGAGAGGAAAGAGCTGCGGCGTCTGTTTGAGCAGCTAGAGTAGGGGCAGATGTCAGTGACAGATTATGAGGCCAGATTTTCAGAGTTGTCACGTCATGCACTTATGATACTACCCATTGATGCTGAGAGAGTGCGGAGATTCGTGGCTGGGTTGCACCCAGGTATTAGAGCCACCATGGCCTGAGAGGTGGAGATGGGTACTCCTTACCAGCTCAAGATAGAGATTTCTCGCAGGATCGAGGGTTATCGGTCGAGGAGCAGGGAGCAAGGTCAGCAGGACAAGAGGGCTAGGTTCTCCGAAGATTTCAGGGGTGCCCCAGCTAGGAGTGGAGGTCAGTTTGGGGGTGGTCAGCCCAGTCGGCCTTCATATTCAGCACCTTCACCGCCTCCCCGAGGTGTTCCAGTGAGACCTCAGTTCAGCGCTATGCCAAAGCGTTCCTACCATCCTCCAGCCATTCAGAGTTCACCCAGTGGTTACTCCGGTCCCCAGAGGTCCTTCGGTTCTTACTTCGGTGCTATGCCATAGGGTCCACATTGCTCCCCGACCATTCAGGGTTCATCTTCTTCAGGATAGCAGACTATGGTACCTGGAGGTAGTTTTGAGTGCGGGGATCCAGGTCATATGAGGAGGCATTGTCCCAGATATTGGGGCAAGGTAGTGCAGCAGAGTTATTATCCCATGGGTCCAGCACCAGCAGTCCGGCCACCTAGAGGTGGAGGATAGGTCAGCAAGGTTCGTCCCAGTATTGGAGTCCAGTTGGGGGGGGGGGCAGTCAACTCCTGCTCACTATAGGGGAGCTTAGTCTTCAGGTGCTCCAGCTAGATTCTATGTCATTCTGTCCAGATCAGATGCAGTGGCCTCAGACGTCGTGATCACAGGTATTATCTCAGTATGTGGTAGAGAGGCTTCAGTATTATGTGATCCAGGATCCACCTATTCATATGTTTCAGCCCTATTTGCTCATTTTCTGGATGTCCATCGTGAGTCCTTGGGTTCTCCCATATATGTGTCCACACTTGTGCGCGATTCTATGGTGGTAGGACGGGCCTATCGGTCTTGTAAGATTACCTTCTGTGGGTTCGAAACCAGAGCGGACCTGTTATCGCTCGACATGGTTGATTTTGAGGTTATTCTAGGCATGGATTGGCTATCTCCTTATCATGTCGTGTTGGATTTCCATGAGAAAGGAGTTACTTTAGCCATGCCTGAGTCGCCTAGGCTGGAGTGGAGGGGTTCTTCAGTTAGTGCATCCAGCCTGGCTATTTCCTTCATGAAGGCTCGGCATATGGTCGAGAAGGGTTGTCTGGCCTACCTTGCTTATGTGCGGTACACCACCGCCGAGCCCCCGACTATTGATTCAGTGCCAGTTGTTCGAGAGTTTGCCAATGTATTTCCATCAGACCTTCCAGGCATGCCTCCAGATCAAGACATTGATTTCTGCATTGATTTAGCTCTAGATACTCAGCCTATTTCCATTCCCTCATACCGTATGGCTGCTAAGAAGTTGAAGGAATTGAAGGAGCAGCTTGAGGAGTTGTTGGATAAGGGGTTCGTCAGGCCGAGTGTATCGCCATGGGGTGCTCCAGTCCTATTTGTGAAGAAGAAGGATGGGTATATGCGGATGTGTAATGATTACTGCCAGTTGAATAAGGTTACCATTAAGAACAAGTATCCTATGTCACCCATCGATGATTCGTTTGACTAGTTGCAGGGTGCTCGTGTGTTTTCTAAGATTGATTTGAGATCGGTTTATCATCAGCTAAAGATTCGGGCTTCAGATGTTCCAAAGACTGATTTCGTACCAGATATGGTCATTATGAGTTCCTGGTGATGTCCTTTGTCTTGACTAATGCCCCATCTGCATTCATGGACTTGATGAGTAGGGTATTCCAGCCGTACATTGATTCCTTCATCATTTTCTTCATTGATGACATCTTGATCTCGCGGAGCCTGGGTGAGCATGAGCAGCATTTGAGAGTTGTGCTCCAGACCTTGCGGGAACAGAAATTATATGCTAAGTTCTCCAAGTGTGAATTCTGGTTAGATTCTGTGGCATTCTTGGGGAATGTGGTATCC
The DNA here is from genome assembly GCA_005239495.1 of Nicotiana undulata. NCBI lineage: Eukaryota > Viridiplantae > Streptophyta > Magnoliopsida > Solanales > Solanaceae > Nicotiana > Nicotiana undulata. The sequence goes on from ML254003.1 coordinate 67,184, forward strand.
GGAAAGGGTATCAAGGTTGATCCTCAGAAGATTGAGGTAGTTCAGAGTTGGTCGCGTCCTACTTCAGCTATAGAGATCAGGAGCCTTTTGGGCCTAGCAGGCTATTATCGCTGATTTGTGGAGGGGTTCTCTTCAATTGTAGCTTCATTGACTATATTGACATAGAAGAATGCCCCGTTTCGATGGTCCGGCAAGTGTGAGGCAAGCTTTCAGAAGCTCAAGTCAGTATTGACCTCAGAACCAGTTTTGACATTGCCTTTTGGTTCTGGGATGTATACCGTGTATTGCGACGCTTCGCGCGTTGGGTTGGGATGTGTGTTGATGCAGGACGGGAGAGTTATTGCTTATGCTTCGCGCCAGCTGAAGGTCCATGAGAAGAATTACATTGTGCACGACTTAGAGTTGGTAGCGATTGTTCATGCTCTGAAGATTTGGAGGCAATACTTGTATGAAGTGTCTTGTGAGGTTTATACAGACCACCGCAGTTTGCAGCACTTATTCAAGCAGAGTGATCTCAATTTGAGGTAGCGCAAAAGGCTTGAGTAGTTGAAGGATTATGATATCATCATTCTATATCACCCGGGCAAGGCTAATGTGGTAGTAGATGCCTTGAGCAAAAAGGCAAAGAGTATGGGTAGCTTGGCCTACATTGCCTTAGAGGAGAGATCTAGCCTTGGACATTCAGTTCTTGGATAATCACCTGGTGAGATTAGACCTTTCGGAGCCTCGTCGAGTTCTTGCACATGTGGTTGCTTAATCTTCGTTATTGGGAGAGATTAAGGCTCGGTAGTTTGATGATTCGTGCTTAGCAGAGCTTCGGGAGATAGTGGTCCAGGGTGGGGCCAAGGATGTTACTATGGGCGAGGATGGTGTTATGAGACTTCAGGGCCGTTTGTGTGTTCCTAATGTTGATGGCATGAGGGAGAGGATTCTAGCAGAGGCGCACAATTCTCGGTATTCTTTTCATCCAAGTGCGACAAAGATGTATCATGATTTGAAGCAGCATTACTGGTGGAGGCGGATGAAGAAAGACATCGTGGAGTATGTGGCTAGGTGCCTTAACTGCCAGCAGGTTAAGTACGAGCATCAGAGGCTAGGAGGCCTACTTCAGCAGATGCCCATTCCTGAGTGGAAGTAGGAGCGCATCACCATGGATTTCGTGGTTGGGTAGCCTCAGACTGTGCGGAAGGTTGACGCGGTTTGGGTCATTGTGGATAGATTGACCAAATCGGCGCATTTCATTCCTGTGGCTACTACTTACACTTCTGAGAGGCTAGCCCAGATCTACGTTCGGGAGATAGTCTGATTACACGGTGTGCCGGTGTCCATTATATCATATCGAGGTCCTCAGTTCACCTCGCACTTCTAGAGAGAATTGCACAGTGAGATGGGCACTCAGATAGATCTCAGCACAACATTTCACCCTCAGACTGATGGTCAGTCGGAGTATACAGTTCAGATATTGGAGGACATGCTCAGGTCTTGTGTGATCGACTTTAGAGGTCAGTGGGACCAGTTCTTACCTTTGGCCGAGTTTGTGTACAATAATATTTATCAGTCCAGCATCGAGATGGCTCCATTTGAGGCTTTGTATGGTCGGCGGTGTCGTTATCCTATCGGGTGGTTTGAGCCTGGCGAGGCTAAGTTACATGGCACGGATCTGGTGAGAGATGCCTTGGAGAGGGTGAAGTTAATTATGGAGAGGCTTCGTACAGCTCGGTTCAGACATAAGGGTTATGCGGATCAGAGGGCGCGTGATGTAGCATTTATGGAGGGAGATAAGGTTCTGCCGAAGGTTTCGCCGATGAAGGGCATTATGAAGTTCGGGATGAAGGGCAAGCTGAGCCCAAGATTTATAGGTCCTTTCAAGGTATTGAGGCGAGTCGGAGAGGTTGCTTATGAGCTTGCTTTACCACCCATATTATCAGGAGTTCATCTGATCTTCCATGTATCCATGCTCCGGAGATATCATGCCGACTTCTCTCACGTGGTTGATTTCAACACTATTCAGTTGGATGAGAAGTTGGGCTACGAGGAGGAGCCAATTACTATTATTGATAAGCAGGACCGCCAGTTGAGATCCAAGAGAGTTTCGGTTGTGAAGGTCCAATGGAGGGGCCAACCAGCTGAGGAGGCGACTTGGGAGTCAGAGGAGGACATGCGGAGCAGATATCCACACCAATTCAGCACTTCAGGTACGATTCTAGACCCGTTCGAGGATGAACGTTCGTTTTGCGTATTAGGACCTCGTTCTCCTAAATGAGACTCCCCATAGCGGCTTCTTGTGATTTGTGACTTTCGGGGACGGGTGGTTCAGGATTTGGAAGGGTTTAGAGTGCTATAGGAACACTTGGTTCCTTAAGGTTGGCCTTTTGGCCAAGTTTGACTTCGGTCAACATTTTGAGAAAACGACCTCGGAATCAAGTTCCGACAGTTCCAGTAGCTTCGTATGATGATTTAGGACTTGGGCGTATGTTCGTAACGGGTTTTCAAAGACCTGGAAGAGTTTCGGCGCCCATTATAGAAATAAGGATTTCCTTAAGTTTGAAATTTGGTTTGGAATGTGATTTTATGTTGTCGAGGTCCGAACGGAATTTCGAGACGGGAATTGCTCTGTTATGTCATTTATAACTTTCCTGCAAAATTTGGTGTCATTCCGAGTAGTATAGGTTGGTCCGGCGCATTGTTATAGAAATCAAGAACTTGAAATTCTTATGTTATGATTCTAGGGGTTTTGGGGTGTGATTTTGAGCTATAGCATTGTTTTGAGTGTTCCGAAGGCTCGAGCGAGTCTGTATTATGATTCGGGACTTGTTGATATATTTGGACGAGGGCTCGGGTGGGCCCTGGTGCCTCTCGGGCACCAAACGGGGCTAAAAATTAGCTGATGCAATTGCTGGTGCACCTGATCTGGTGTGACCGCAGGTGCGGTTGCCCAGTTGCAGGTGCGGGACCGCTCCTGCGGTCCCATCTTCGTAGGTGCGGAAACCAGTGGCCAGGCCATTTATCATAGGTGCCGACCAAGTTCCACAGGAGCGGAGCCGCAGGTGCGGTCTCCTCTCCGCAGGTGCGAGCCCAGCCTTCCCTATCCAGTTCCGCAGGTGCGAGCTTCTGCTCGCAGGCGCGAGACCGCAGGTGCGGAATCAGTGTAAGCTTAGGCATTGTGTTTCTTTAAAACACGGGATTTTACCCATTTCCTTCACTTATCACCTCCATTAAAGACTTGGGAGCTTAGAGAAGAGATTCCACGACCTATCTACTGAAGAGGTAAGTTAATTCTACACTAATACTAGTTAAGTCAACTACTAAATTGGTGGAAAATCAAGATTTGGGTAGTAACTTAGGGTTCTTGAGGAATTTGATGAATTTCCCCATTAATTGCTATGAATTCAAGTAGAAATCATATATTAACGATCCTTAGGCTATGGGTGAGTGATTCCTTCGAGAATTTTCGGAATTAGAGTGTGCGGGCCCGTGGATGAATTTTTAGAATTCTTCAAGAATATTTAATTTATTGAATGAATATGATTATTTCCCTACTTTGAGCATGAATTGATATAATTCTATAACATTTGGCTAGTTACGAGTCCTCGTGTGTAGAGTTCAGAGTTTCGGGCGCATTCTTGGTCCGAGAGATAGATTCGACACGAGGTGAGTCTCCTTTCTAACCTTGTAAGAGGGAACTATCCCCATAGGTGATATGTATGCTATGTGTAATTATTTTGGGGGCTACGTACGTACAAAGTGATGAGAGTCCGTACGTAGCGGCTATTATTGTTACGTCCGGGTAGTTAGGCCCACAGCATGCCTTATATTCGTCCTTGTAATGAATTATATGTTATGAATTCCTGTTATAGGTAGTATGTTTTCCTTGAGGTTTATAAAACTTGATAATTTGGAAGAAGATGATTATGGAAAGGAAATGTTAAGATTATTGTGTGTGCATGTGACCGTTTCGCAATTTACATTCCGCGAGCGGAGTGTGATTTCCCTCACTCTCATGGGAGCGGGTTGTACGCCAAGGCGGATTGAAAGGTGAACTTATGGTTCGGGTCGTTCGACCCTTGGCAGTGCACAGAAGAGATTGTACTATGGTAAGAATGCACTTATGGGATGGGCCATTCGATCCTCGGCAGTGCATAGACATTATCCTTATGACTCCGGCCGGTTGTCTTATTCCTGTGTGCGTATGACTATTTGGTACTGTTTCGTGGACATTGACGTGGTAGATATTTGGGGGAAAAGAAACTGGAAACTGTTATTTATTTTCAGTATTTACTAGGATTCCTGTGTTTTATATTCATTTGTTGTTCACTGTCTTACACGCCTACCGTTTATCATTGTACCTTGTTATATTATACTGTTGGACATTAGTGAGTGTCAAGTCGACCTCTCGTCACTACTTCTTCGAGATTAGACGGGATACTCACTGGGTACATATTTATTTATGTACTCATGCCACGCTTCTGTGCTTAATTGTACAGGTTCTGAGGCCGGTGCATCTGGTTATCATACCGGAGATAGATTCTGACTTAGTGGATCTGACTTCACGGTGAGCTTCTTCTTCTGACAACCCTCGGTAGCACCATGGAGTTTCTTTTATTATTTTTTTCCTCGTCTATTTATTTCAGACAGTGGAAATTGTATATTTTTATCTTTTGTATATCTAGATAGTATGCCCGTGGTACTCGTGACACTAGTTCCTGGCACACACGTAGTAGTTATCATAGAATATAGACATTATATATATTTTTGGCTCACGCCTCCTTATGGCTACTTTTGGACTAAAAATGGTTAATTACCTTTCGATATTAAGTTTTAACTTGTTAGCTTGGTATATGATGAAATTGGTTAATTAATTAAACAGAACCCTTAGCGAAATTTGTGTTGGCTTGCCTGACCCCGCTGTTGGGCGCCATCACGACTTGAGTTAGGATTTTGGGTCGTGACACGGGAAAAAAATATATTTCCCGAACATCCATTCGCTCACGAAACCACTCGAACAAAAATCATCAAAATCCGATGTCTAAATCTCCCTAAATCCTCAGATTTCTACTTGGGAAAGTTTCATCCCAATTTCATGATTTTTCATCCAATTTTATTGATTAGATTGAGGAAAATGATAGGTATTATTGATATAAAATTGGATTAAGGTTAGAAAACGTTACCTATGATTCTCCTCTTCGAATTCCACCGAAAATCGCCAATTTCCGAGCTCTCAATCGATTTTTGGAGTAATGAATTTCTAACCCTCGGGTTTTGGTATAACCAGCAAAGGGATTCCGCACCTGCGACCTTGGGGCCGCACCTGCGGAGAGTCTATCGCAGGTGCGGAAGTCAGTTAAGAAAGTTGGTGTTGCACCTATTCACTTCGCCGCATCTGCGGTCTTCGGATGCCCCCAAGACCTCAACCAAACCTACCAACTGACCTTAATACCTTGTTAAAACTTGATCGGGCCTTAAAAACACATCTCATAACATGAAAATCATCAATTATGCATAGATTCAATCCTAAGAACATATGAAAATTCTAGAACTCACATCTGATGCCGAAACACGTCAAAACTCATCTGAATGACCTCAAATTTTGCACAGATGTCATAAATACATTACGGACCTGTTGTCACTCTCGGAATTCTATTCCAAGTCCGATATCAAAATCTCACCTATTGGCTGAAATCGCCGAAATTCTAACTTTCACCAATTCAAGCCTAAATCTACTAACGACCTCGAAAATACATTCCGAACACGCTCCTCACCTTGAAATCTCCCAACGGAGCTAACGGAATCGGCTAAATTCCATTCCAGATCCGTCTTCACACAGTTCTAGCTACGACCCAATTTCTAAAGCTAAATTCCATATTTATGGATTATGTATCCAAAATCACTCCGAATTTCACCACTCAATACTCCGACAAGTTTCAATAACATAAATAGACATGGGAGAACTGTGTCGTTACAAGAGATGTGAAGGAGTAGGGGTGAGGCATGAGTGAAGTGGGAAAGTGGGGAAGTTGGGTGTTATTATTATTTTTATGTTTTTTAGTATTTTATATATACACTAGTGAATTTATCCGCGCTTTGCGCGGTTGCAAAAAATCTTATTAAATATCACGGTAAACTAAATATTTGCATAAAAATATGTTAAATATTCTTTTGAGTTTTCGAATCCAAATAGATTAAATTTTAATTTAAAATTTTATTATTAAAGGTCGTGATGACATTAGCAATTTACAAAATAGTCTTTTAATTTTAATAGAGATAAAGAAAATAAATATCTGTACACTCAGGCAAACATTAGTCTAAATATTGATTAAATGTTATATAAATAATTTTACCAGAATTATTAGAATTTATAAATATAAGTTCATATTGATCTTACCAAATCACGTGGTCGAGAAACAATCTTATTATTAGTACTATGGATTACTCAAGTCCAATGGCCGTAGTTTCTGACACTCAAACGATATATTTTTTCCCTTGCAGTAACTAGTGTGTCTTTTATCTCTTCCATATTCCTTAACAATGATTGTGTCCCCTAAGCTTTGATGAATTTCCCTTCTAAAATTTGAGTGATCTTTCTTAATCTTCTAAGTACACGTGGGCCTTTATTATTTTTGAACTTGTAGGTTATAAATGTTATGCCATGATACAATGTCTATAGATAGGTTAAATAAATTTATTTCTATTGTAATATTAGATTTTAAATTGCATTTCAAGCATTGTTAAGTAATAATCCACTGTTAATTGCGACCGTAGTTTAAAACTACAAAACCTTAGGTGAATAATAATAATTATAAACCGAATATACAGAGTTTTATTAGTATTGATGACCTTGAAAAGAAAAAAAAATCAAAGTATATTACAAAGATCCACATATTATATGAGGTGTTTGGCTTCATCAAATAGAATGAAAAGATAGCGATTTTTCTAATAATTTGGTGAAAACAGTTACATGAAATATTTCATCTCCGTATATGATAGGAATATGGAAGAGGATCCTTGATATGATTAATCATATCCTTTAGTTTTTTTACTTATTAGCACTTTTTCTTTATGTTATAAAATATTGTATGTATATTATTAAAAATAAACGATATTTACATTTACATTCCACTTCCTTCCCTCTCTGTGTTCTATTATTTATTCTGTATTTTTAGATTTTTCCTTTTTCAGCCCATTTTTTCTCTTTTTTTTGTTTATATATAATTGTCACGACCCTAATTCCCACCCTTTGGGCCGTGACTGCGCCCAACATTGAACCCGCTAGGCCAGCCAATGTATAACTTGCAATAGTAATTTAAAATCATTTAATACTGAACGAACGATGGTTCGTCACTTTCAACAAATTCCCAACAAAAATCCTGTAATCATTTCTTAATAAAAATAGCGAAACTTTAAGAATGCGGAGAATAAAGACATAACAAACATGAAATAACGTAAAACTTCCCACACTAATAACTCTCAAAACTTTACTGAGCCTTCCAAATCCCTTCAATTACTTCACAGCAGAGAAATGATAATAATATCTTAGAAAAACTCAAAATAAAATGATAAGACATCTACAACGGACAATCCCAAAACCGGGGTGTCACAGTCCCACGGACTAGCTACTGGAATACTAAATACAAGTCTGGAAATGAAAATACAACACTGTCTTGAAAATAAGAAGAAAGACAATGAAACGGTAAAGGAGAGAAGCCTTAGGATCCACGAACGCTAGTGTATACCTCGAAGCTCTGACGTGGACTGAAGGTATCTCCCTCAGAACGCTCCACGGGGTCCGGTAGCAGGGTCTGCACAACACAAGGAAGTGCAGTGTAGTATCAGTACAACCGACCCCATGTACTGAGTAAGTGCCAAGCCTAACCTCGGCCGAAGTAGTGACGAGGCTAGACTTGACATTAACGATAATCTGTCATATTCTACAGCAAGTAACAGGAAATATCACAAGGCAGGTGATAAACAGGAAATATCACAAGGCAGGTGATAAACAGGCAGGTATGGGATACGGGAGCAGTAAACGGGGAACAAGTGGAATAAAACAACCATATCGACAGATAGAAGTAATCCAGCGAAACAATCCCACATAATTGACAACGAAACACTATAAATGTCGCAAAAGTAAACAATGGCACGGCATCACCCTTCGTGCTTTTACTCTCTTCCTC
>ML254006.1:0-15271 GCA_005239495.1 Nicotiana undulata
ACATTTCTGTTAATATTTACTATTAACAAATAAATTTGGTCCAAAAAATAATCTCTCTCTCGACCAAATCCGAAGCCGAAGCCGAAGCCGAGGCAGAGCCGAGCGAGCGACGACGACGACGGCGCGAGGCTTGCTTTCTTCTCAACTCTTTATTAGCTAGAAGAAGAGCAATTTCTTATATACCCATCAAAAGTCTTTTCCTCTTCCTATGTGGGACAATTAAGGAGGGAAACTCAAATATTACTCAAATATTTTATTTTCCCCTCCATTTCCCATTCACCCATTTTAAGCATTAATATATCATTAAATACTTAAAATCCCAACAATCCCCCACATGAATGGGGAATGGCTATATCACGGAAGTATGCATGAAAANATCATTAAATACTTAAAATCCCAACATGTAAGATTGGGATTATTTATCTAAGTAATCAATATTTTAATCAATATGTCATCGATAAATATTGCGATGAAGTGGTAAACACTCTTTATTTTTAACCAAAGATCTCGATACATGTATGGAATCGTCTTTATTAGTAAATATTTTTACTCTCGATATAATAATTTTCGTGAAAATTCAAATATAATCGAGCATAATTTGTCCACCGAAAATCGAATGAAAAGACCAAAAAAAGATTCTTACCATCGTGTCTTCGACAGCCACTGTAAATGGTGACATTGTCACCGCCCAAAAAGATTTTTCATACCTAATAATTTGAAATTCAGCTCAACACAAAGTCATCTGATTATTGATATACAGCGAATTATATATATATGGCATAATAATTGTTAGTAAATTGTATTTGTAAGATAATTCTGGAAAAGATAAAATATTATATAAACAGAAATATAAAATATACAGAATTTAATTTGAACCCACTGAATTCACAGTGTTTCCTTAAGGAATTTAATCTCCTCCTAGTACCCAAGGTTGTGGATTATTTCCTTCCATGATAGAATGAGTTACACACTGGTGTAGCTGTACTTCAAACCCCAGTGATTCAGCGAACACAAAGTTCGGTAGCAAATCACACTTACTGTTGCTTTCTTTGAAGTTAAAATAATGCAGAAGAAAGGAGGAGAACTCAGAAATTCGTATGGAAAATCTAAGAGAATGGACTACTATTTATAGACAATGTTGAACTCAAATTGAAGAGGTGCAACTCTTCAGAAGGATTGTTTACGTAAAACGGCCATAACATAAATGGCTATTTACGCAACAATAAACCGGGAAGTCAAAATGCGCATAGGAAACTTAATTTTCCGTTACAAAAACAGAAAACATACACTTTATTTTTCCGTTAGATTTAATATTAATTTTTCTTTTGCAAAAACGGATATTTAATAATATTATGTTATTAACAAATAAATTTGGTCCAAAAAATCAATCAATCAATCCAAAGCCGAGCGACGACAGCAATTGTATATATACCTATCAAAAACTTTTTCTTCTTTCAATATGGGACAATGTCCCTTTGTCAAGAAGAAAAATTTAAATATTTTATTTTCCCTCCATTTCCCATCCCTCTTCTAAGCTACATTAAAACTTAAAAAACCTAACAATAATGATATTAGTTTAACTTAAATGAAAAGACGTGTACATAATAATTTATATAGTTGACCCCAACTTATTCGGTATTGAGGCGTGCCAGTTATTGTTATTATTGAGACGAGATGGTAGCCACGCTATAAGTTAAGTACAAATCTCTAAGTTGAAATAGATTATATGAATTTTCTAATGGAATTACTGATATTGCTTAAATTTTATCGCGATCTGCTATTGAGTTTATTGTTAGTGATTAAGTTCTGTTGTAATTGCAATTGTGTTTATAAATTTTTATTAATTTCTTTTTAGTATGACTTTAATTTTTGGGTTTTGAATTTTTTAAGCTGGTGAATTTTGAAGAAGAAAAATGAAATAAAAAAAATAGATAAGAGAAAAATAAAGAATAAATAAGAAAAAAATCTATGTTTTAATATTTAATTTTTTACTTCTTATTGTCTTCAACTGAATTTACTGTCATTGATTAAATTATGTCATGATTTGCAATTGAGTTACTGTTATTGATTAACTTGTCTAATATTTTAAGATTATGAGTATTCAACCAGATTTAAACCAAGAAAATAAGACAAGAGAATAAGAAAGAAATAAGGAAAAATTACAAATAAGAATAAATAATAAGAAAAATCACATGGCTATTGTTTTTATCGTTTACAGTATGCAAGTTATTTTTGTTTTTTGTTTTTTATATATATACCTCCAGTTGGTTACTAAAATTGTGTTTATTTATCAAAAATAAATAAATGGAAATACCTAATAATTTAAACATGTAATTTAAATAAAAAGAATTTGGGAGATTTTGAATTACTTAACAGATCAAGGGAAAAGGTAAAAATTGCACGGGGCGTCCTATTTGGTCGCCCATTTAACCTGTCTTCCTCCTCTTCTTCTTCCTGACCTATGCGCTCCTTTCTTCCTCCTCTTCTTTTCCTCTTCTTCTTTTCTCTCTCAAACACATGAGACTTTGTATAAGTGTTATTGATTGGATATGAAATATTCTTTGGTTGCTTGTAGTCTAATGAGGATTTCATAAACGCTGCTTGGTAGAATCCTGAATTTTAATTAAAATTATTTTAACAGTTTTACTTGTATCATAACAATTTCTTCTTCCAATTTGTTCTCAACTTCACTGATGTGAAAATTTGCATTACAAATTGTCTGAAGTATGCACTATCTGAAGTTCAAATATAACAAGTTGATTTTGTCTTGAAGTTTGCACTACAAATTAAAGAACTTTAGACTAATTTGTATGAAGTTTGCACTATGAAGTGAAGTTTTCCCAATTACCTTTGCAAGTTAGGCAAAACTTCAGGTGAAAATATTTTGAAGTGCTTTAATAAGGCCACACTTCAAGCAAAAAAAATCTCAAGTTCAAACTTAACACATACACAATTAAACCGAGGTTTGCCCTTGCTATGAACTGAAGTTTGTTTGATTGCCTTTGCAAGACAGGCCAAACTTAGGCAAAAATATTTGAAGCTAAGACTACACTTCAGACAAAAAATTTTGAAGTTCAAACAACTTTAGACATACACAATTGAACTAAAGTTTGCTTTTGCATTATGAACTGAAGTTTGCATGATTGCCTTTGCAAGTCAGACCAAACTTCAGACAAAAATATTTGAAGTTTTGCTTTGATAAGGCTACACTTTAGAATATTCTGAAGTTCAAACTTCAGACATAGACTTTTGCTACTTCAGACATAGATTTTTGCTACTTTAGGCCCGTACTGAAATTACCGGAAAAATGGGTACGCTTGCAATTTATTTTGCAAAGTGGGTATAAGTTAAATGGTGACCCAAAAACTAGTGTAGATACAAATGCTCCTTTTAAAAATTTGCTGATTATAGAGATAAATTTGGCCCGACAGTACAACAATAGGCGTAAAGCCGATAGTACAACGGAGGTCAAGATATAGACAATATATGAAAGTAGAGAGATATATTTGACACTTTTCCCTTAATACAAAGATTCAATAGCACAAACAATCCAAGATTTTAAACCATTTCCAGCACATGTAAATTAATATTGCAAGATGTCTGCAGTCATAATTGGCTGATTAGAGTACACATAATTCCAAGAATCATTCATAACAAAACCATCAGCCATATACTCAATTTGACTATTGCCACTGTTGTTGGCAATCAAGAAACTGATGATTTGTGTTAAGGACTCGAGTCTATTGCTAAGTTCAACCAATTGAGCTCTCAAGATTGAGTTTTCAGCTTCAATATTGAGGAAATGTTGGGTCGTGACATTCATAGTGGTCAAGATTTGGTTATTTTCTTTTCTATGATGAGCTAATTGAGACATAAGATCATCCAAATGTTTTTGTTTCCTCATTCTTGATCTTCGAGCCGATTCGCGGTTCGATAACATCCTCTTCCTCTTCCTCTGATCCATTAACTGTCGTAGATCTTCTTCTGAGCCTGAGTTCTGAAATGTATATGACCCTGAACCTGATGATGTCCCACTTGATAAAGCCATGACCAAAACTTAGGAACAATAGTAACAACGTAAAAGGTCAAAATTACCCCTGTCGTTTGATAAATGGTTTAAATTTACCCTTCGACCACCTTTTGGTCCGTAAATACTCCAACGTTATTTATTTAGCAGGACACAAAATAGTGATTTTAATGCAAATAAAGAGTACTAATATGAATATATAGGAATAATTCTTATTTAGTGGAAATTAAGGAGCATAATTAATTATGAAATGCAGTAAAACCAATAGAGGAAAACAACTGAAAAAGATTGCACTAAATGTGTCCTGCGCCTATATGTGGAATTTATCATAAAACCAGAAAGGAAGAGTTCAGTGAGAATTGCAGACATGAATTTCAAATATTAGAAATATTAAGTTTAGCATCAAGATTTGTTCAAAAAACCCCAGATGATTCTGAGGCACAAATTTAAAATTTTTATTTATTTTGCTCTTAAATCTTGAAAATAAAAAACAAAAAAAAAAAAATTAAGGAGATTAAGACCAGAACAAGAAACAAGTAAAAAAGTGAGGGCTTGAAACTATGAAGAGAAAAGGAAGGAAAGAGAGAGAGAGAGAGAGAGGATTGTAGAGGTGATTTTGCTGGGATTTTATAGCTGAAAAAGTGGGACAGCATCTGAAATTTTTTTCAGAGAAATTGTTTTTTTTTAAAAAGATTAATAATCAAGGAAAAAATCAAGTGGAAATAAAATAGAAAGAAGTTTGGAATCTTTAGAGAAAAAGGGTGGGGTGTGGGGAAAAATATGATGGGACATGTGGGGTTGGAGCAGAAACCGTCTAGATCGAGTGATTTTGCGGTAAAAATAGCACGGTCTAATCAATTTTCGAACTGATCATTCAAAAATAGTCAGCGTCTGTAAAATTATTAAAAATAGTCATTATTTTGCTGTAACACGGAAAGTTCCAGCATAACATACTTGAGATCGGTGCACCTGTGTATGAACTTCCAGCATATTATGCTGGATCGATATATTATACTGGAACTCCAGTATATTATTGCTGAACTCCAGTATACTAAACAACCCCTTAAACCCCTTAATAGTACTATAAACGATTTTTCGTACTATTAATGAATTTTAACCTCTAATAACATATTATCATATTTTACCGTATTATAAATTACTGTTTGCCTAAATATTCACATGTAATTATCTAATAAGTATATATATATTGATAATCACTAATACCTTGCATTTAGTGCTTTTTCGATAATTAACCATCATTTATACTGACTTTAGGTGCATGATTATCGTTCATATGCCTGACAGGAGACATATGATGGCAAAGATGGATACAAAAAATCACACGTATTGAAAATATTATAGTTACAGAAAGGGGCGAATTTAGGACCTTTTTATGTTGCACGTGAACTTATAAACTTTTTGCTAAATTAGGCATTTTATGTATATATTTCATAAAATTAACTTAATATTATTTGTTCGCATCCTTGCTCCAAAATGATTGAATAGTGCACGAGGTTAAATTTTGAATTATTTATCTAAATGAACATGAATTGATCTCCACTTAGTACCTTTTTTTTACTTTTTAAATGGTATATCCATATTTTAGAAATTCTAGATCTGACTCTGATGACAGAGAGCCTCAAGTTTGAAGCCATTTGAAAAAATTAGGAACGTGAATGTATTCGATCAAATCGAGCTCGCCTACGATATGGTAGGTCAGGCTCGAAACGTGGCAATAGAGGACTGAAGATCGACCCCAAGTCCCACCGGGCTAGAACCCGGGGACAGAACATCTGCCTTCGAGGATATCGAGGTCGTGATCCCGGAATCGATCCTAGCCTCGAACGAGCTCGAAAGAAACATTGTTAGCACATCCAACAGAAGACCGAAATATCCGTGACAGGTCAGATATTACGGTGGGAATCACGGCACGTACCAATAAGGAACCGGAAATCAATAAATCAAGAGATTATTTACCTTTTATAAAATTGTACCTAAAGTAGGTCTCCTCTACTATATAAATAGGGTCACATAATTCACAGTACAATACAATGTAACACGCATTCCAAAGCAATTCATTATTATTTTTCTCTTTAAAGCCCTTATTCAATTGTATCTTGTTACCGATCGAAGTGCATCCGGTTCGAGGGTGACTAACCTTCCAAGACTGAAATTGTTCAATTCGTGTGGTTTGAATTAACTTTATTATTGTTTATTTCAATTCTAACTTAATTTATCACTTTATGTCAACCTTACAAATTCAATTATTATCCAATTTTAAGGGTACACAGTGCAGATGAAGCCATGGCATCAAACCTTTTCATGTTCCCTGCCCAGTTGAGTGAATCATGAGCATTAATTCTGGCAAATTAATTTCTTTACCAATAATTTTATTTCTTTCTTTCAAAACAATGGATTTTCTCACAAAACTACTTAGGGTATTTGCTTTACTATTGTTGTATTTTTTTTTTCTTGCTTATTTCCTTAAAACAACTGCAAAAATCTGAGATTATGTACGGACTGTTGCCTGGTAAATGGGTCATTCCATGTGCAGACCACTTAGATTCCTTCTGATTTCTGAGGCAATTTGCAGGAATCGGAGATCTAACACTGCTACTCTTCTCTTTCGACGGTGCCACTAATATTAATGACTTTTTTTTTAATCCCTCCCAATTTAGAAGGATCTACGGTGTTTTCACACTTTCCCTCGAGCGTGATTGGAACGTAGGATTTAACGGTTGTGGGTGGAGGTGATTTACCAACTGAGCAAGCATCACTTGTATTAATCTATACTACATTCAAAACACGAAGACCCCTAGTGAAATATCGTTCGTTTTTTTTACCCTCTAAGACTATATTTTATATTTGACAAAGTAGTAATTTTAATTATTTTCTTAATATGTAGGAATTATCATTAATTATTTTTCTAATACTTCGGGACAATGATTTAATTAATAGCCTAATATTAGGACTTCGATATGAAAAATCATATAATTATCTTTTTGTTGTAAAACTTTTTGTGTAAAAGTCCTTGACGAGCTTTCTTTTGTCAGAAGTTTTAAATATATTTAATACATAAAAATAGTTATGATAGTGTAGTTTATAAATATTTTTTAAGTGTTTTCATAATTTTAACGAATTATTTCAAGTTTGGGCTTATAGTTTTTGAATGCTTTAATAAGTTTTATAGTCTATAAATGTTAGCAACTCAAATTTTCCCGACGAGTGGAAATGCAAACATCCATCGTAGTTCTCTAACGCCCTATTGATTCCAGTTGATCATCTTCCCCTCATGCAAATCATAGCAAGTGATCAAGAGGCCCTACACATTCCTCCAAAACCTGCAGATTTATCAACTTCACCTATCAACGAAGCGACTAATGAGTTGGTCACCCCAACAGTCACCTCAAAATCCTCTACTACGCCCCTTCCCTCATTCAAAGACAAACTCTTAGAACGGGGAGACCTAATTAACATAGATATTGACTTCTCGTCTCCTTACCACCCACATATGACCACAGACGATCAAGAAATGTATTCCCTTTCTACTGAAGAAGCTGGTCACAAACCGATAACTATCCCTATCTCGTTGGAGGAAAGGCAAAGAATTTACCATCCATGGAGATTCTCCCTAATAATCAAACTTCAAGGTAAAAGAATACTACATCAACTTCTAACGAAAAACTCAAGAAGTATGAAAAAATAAATGAGAACCTCCCACTCATAGATTTGGGCAATGACTATTTTATTGTCAAACTACAAAAGGAAGATAATATGAACTCAATTCTACAGAACGGGCCATACTTCGTATTTGGGTTCTTCATTTCAATACAAAGGTGACAACCAAATTTTGTAGCTACGGAAGCCATTCAAAATTATTCAGCAGTCTGGGTAAGACTTCCACAACTTCCCACTGAATTTTGTGACGGACAACTACTCCAAAGAATAGGCAGTTCCATAGGTAGGATTCTCAAGGTAGACGCATGCACATCATCATCCTTGCGAGGACGATATGCCAGGCTCTGTCTAGAACTACCTCTGGGGGTTCCGGTGGAGAAGTTCATTTACATAGGCACCCATAAACAAACTATACACTACGAGGCAAACCATTTCCTTTGCAAACAATGTGGAAGATTGGGCCACCTAACAAAAAGTTGTTCCAACATATCGGATACTAATGGAACCTCTAACGAGGACATGGAAAGGCAAGGAAGAAGCCATCAACAACCAAGACTCGGGTATTGAGGTAAAACTATTCAATGCCGCCACATGTAAGTACATGTCACCAAAAATTTAAGATATATTCCTAAGAATTCGTTAGTTGAGTTAACAAAAATAACTCAACCAAATATTTTCCCTAAAATTAACGGAAAAATATTTAATGAAAATCGCTTTTCTAGCCTTAACTTAGAAAACCATCATATGGTTTTACACAATACCACTCACCATGCAAAATTTACCCATATTAACCTGGTATGCATGAACCAACTACAAACAAAACCAATGCATGCACCTAATATTACACAAAACGACAAAACAATAATCCCTACCATTACCCAATGCATTACCTCTACTACTACTAACACTACTGACATTGTTTACTCTAATAACAAACATTATGACCCTAATACAACTACTAAACCAACCAGCCACCAAATTAGTTCTTCTAATACGCATGCTCAATCACAACCGGACAAAAATGAACAAAGTAACACATATTTGTTCATTCCTTGGGACACGTGCCGAAACAAATCCATGCAAATCAATTCATTAATTCTAGCACGCTACTCCTCTCAGATTGCATGCAAATTGAAGCAATCATTCCATCTTCCCATCCCCCAAACCCTTTAAACCATCCCACTGTTCCACTACAAAATTCCCAAAATCACTCTAAATTCCAAGAGGTAACCATTTGTCATTCCGATTACTTTATCCATAAATTTTTTTTTTATTTCAAAATAGCGATACGCTCTAAAAAAGTAAAGGAGAAGACTAATCCAAATGTTATGGAATCAACAATCTCTCACAATGAACAACCCCCTCCCTTTCCACCTCAATTTCAAACCTTCCTATTTTCTATGCCCAACCTCGTGGCTAGAACAGGGGCTAAGGGGGAGGACAGTCTTACTCCAACTCAATCTCAACGGCCAAGAGCATAATACTGATCCAAAACCCTTAATTTCTTGCCTAGTTAGTAGCCGAGGGCCTCAATTTGGCTATGAACAATTACACGAATCAGATTTGGGCCAACGACATAATGCAACCATTAGCCCCGGTCATGAACAACACACTACTTCAAAACATGCATGACCAGTGGAAATGATTATGAAGTGCTACTGAAATTTCAAGCATAACATTCAATGAATAGATCAAAATGTGAAAAAATAGGACTGTGAAGGGGCTGAAGCAGGAAAAAATAAAATTACGACGGTTTACAACCGCCTTAATATGCAAAAATAAAATCCACATTAAACGGTTAAATTACGGCGGTTTTCACATGTAATTATGACGGTTTGCCAAGAACCGCCACAATATTCTATGTTGGAACCTTCCCTTCCCATTCAATCAAAACCCTTACCTGCCTCAAAACATGGGGCTGGATCTCCCATTCTTCCCACCTCAAGAGCTAACTGCTTTAAATCCAGTGCTGACGGTTTGGGATCCAACATTGATGAACCCTTTGCCTCAAATTCCCATGAATTCGGGGAACATGGATCGGCAAGCCCCACAACCTCCAATTCTACAAGAGGCAGAAAACCAAATAGGGGAGAAATGGTAGATCAGGTAGACCTAGTAGGAGAATTGATGGAGGAATCCTTATACCTAGACGAAGTCAAGGTTTATCTCTTTGAGGAGATGCGAGAGAAGAGGCTTATACTAGCCTTCCCAAATTTACTCTTCAAATGCACCATGGACATTCGTCCTCCGCGGGATCCCACAGTAGGGAAAAATGCAATTATCCTAGTGCCCAACTTAAGGAGGAATCCAGTATTTCCAGCAGGAAGTCAGACGAACGGTCACCACCATCCACAACTTACCCCAATGAATTGTGCTAAAACTATAATCATTTGGAACATTAGGGGAGGCAACAACGATGACTTCAAAAGAAACTTTCATGATCTGATCAACTCCCACCACCTTTGCATGGTCACGCTTCTAGAAACTGGAATGTCTAGTCATAGTTGTTTGATGAACGAGTTTGGTTTCTCCGACATGATCGAGGTCCCAATTGAGGGTCAATCTGGAGGGCTGGCAGTGTTATGGGACACGACCTTGGTTAATGTCAATAACTTTGTGAGGAGGAACAATGATATTCATGCCCTAATTGAGGTACTTCCAATTCGCCCACCTTGGCTATTTTCTTCAATTTATGCTAGCACTAATATTAACACTAGAAATTTAATGTGGGATAATATTTGTGGTATCTTTGATAGTTATAAAGGTTCGTGGTTATTATGGGTGACTTTAATGAGGTTTTAATGGCCGATGAGAAGTTTGGTGGCAATCCTGTTAATAGAAGACGTGCTTCAAAAATTTGGACAAAGATTAATTATTATAAGCTGCAAGACTTAGGTTTCAAAGGGTGAAAATTTACTTGGTCAAATAATAGAAAATATAATTCTAGTCGCATAATGGAAAGACTAGACAAATTTTTCTCTAATAAATCATGGATTAACCTTTTCCCCAAAGCTTCCGTAATTCATCTTCCTAAAACACACTCTGACCATAACCTCATTAAACTGGAATTAATTCCTAAAATTAATTACTTCCTACCGAAGCCCTTCAGATTAGAAACATTTTGGACAAGCCATCCGGACTGCCCTACCATCGTTAGGAATAGCTGGTTTAACACTGATTTTACTAAAGTTGCCTCAAGCTTTAAGGAAACTATTACTTCTTGGAACATTAAGACATTTGGGAACATAACCAAAAAGAAAATAATCTTCTAGCTAGACTTAACGACATTCAAATTCTAAGGCCTATGGTCATAGTCCTTTCTTGACCAATCCGGAGGCTAACCTTAAAATCGAATTTAATAACTGCCTCGGAATAGAAGAAGATTATTGAAAACTTATAGCTAGAATCCAGTGGTTTAACGAAGGTAATTGCAACTCTAAGTTTTTTCCCACAAGTGCCACCAACAAAAGACGAATTAATAAAATAGTCTCCTTTAAAGATCCTGAGGGAAATTGGATTGATGACCCTCTAAACATTATGGACCACACAGAAATCCCAAGAGATTTTTACCACCAACCATGTTAGCTCAAACTGGAAATACATTAAAAATGATACTACCAGTCATAAAATTATAGACATATCCTCGCTAGATAATCCTCTGAGTCCTCATGAAATTAGAGATGCCATCTTTTCTTTCAAGCCTAATAAATCCCCTGGTGCAGATGGTTTGCATCCCTTTTTCTTCCAAAAATGTTGGAATCTGATTAACCCATCGGTGATCAGTCTTTATCATGCAGCCTTTGAATCAGGATCTCTGCCTCATGGAATCAATGACACTTACTTGTGTCTTATTCCAAAAATTCCAAATGCCAATAATCTTACAAACTTTCGAACCATTGACCTATGTAACACCATCTATAAAGGGATCACTAAGATCATAGTGAATAGGTTAAAACTCTACCTAGCAAAAATCATCAGTCCCTACCAAGCCAGCTTCCTTAAAGCTACACGGGCTAGTGATAATTCTATAATTATTCAGGAGCTAATTTTAAGAATGAACAAGTACAAACACTCTAAATCAAATATGGTTCTAAAAATTGACCTTGAAAAGGCATTCGACCGTCTAGAATGGGCTTTGAACGCTTTGTCATTTCTAATTTCCCCCAAAAATCCTTAAACTCATCATGAGTTGTGTAACTACCAGTAGAATATCCATTCTGGTAAATGGTAATACAAGTACCTTCTTAAATTCTAGTAGGGGTATTAGACAAAGCGACCCCTTGTCCCCCTATATTTTTATTCTCTGTATGGACATGCTTTCAACCTAAATTTCTCACATGGTTGACATTAATCTATGGTCTCCCATAAAATTTGGTAAAAATAAATACCCCATATCTCATCAATTCTATGCGGACGACCTTACATTAATGTGAAACATGGACAAGAATTCAACTAGCACTATTCTATCATGTCTCACTAATTTCTATCACTTATCGGGGCAGAAAATAAACAACCAAAAATCAAGAATTATGGTGTCCAATTATTTCCCTCAAACTACAAGAAATTAATTAGCCAACCTATTTGGTATCAAAATCAGCAAGTCATTTCGAAAGTATCTAGGATTCCCAATAACTAATAAAAAAACCAAATCATCAAACTACCAATTTATTCTTGACAATATGTCTAGGAGACTAGCCTTATGAAAATCAAATTTTCTCAATATAGCGGGTAGAACAACCCTAGCAAACTCTGTCCTCAATATTATGCCTAACTATGTTATGCAATTTAATCTCCTACCCACTACCATTCTCAAACACATCGACAAGATTCAAAGAAATTTTATTTGGGGTACTAGAGATACAAAAAAGAAAATTCACCTAATTAATTGGAAAATTGTTACATCGCCTAAAGATCAGGGAGGTCTAGGTATTCATGTTGCAAGAGACAAAAATATTGTCAACTTAGCAAGCCTAACATGGAGATTAATCCAACTAAACCAATCCCCATGGGTCACTACCCTTGCCTCATCATTGTATGTGCATAACATCAGTTTGAGAAATTGCTCCTTCGTTTGGAAAAGTGTAATCAAGGTTGGGACCTTTTCCATAAAGGTTTCAACTGGATCCCTAATACAAATTCTAATCTAAATATTTGGGATTCAAACTGGATTCCAAATTGTCAAAAGCTTAGAGCTACCCTAGAGGGACCTCTCACTAAAAAGGCCAATAACTTGTTAATTAGGGACATTTGGGTTAATAGCAAATGAGACATGGGGAAAATTTCATCTCCTCCCCGACTCCATAAGGAATAACATTCAATCGATTCACCCCAAGGTTTACCCCAAAGACACGGCCATCGCTCTTTCTAGTAATGATAAGTTCAACTCTAAGAGTTGTCACAGCCTATTAAACCCTCCTGATCCTACAAACACAAACTTCACCTGGATCTGGGGACTCAACTGCCCGAGTAAAATAAAAAAAATTCTATGGAAATATCTCCACAACAAGCTGCCGACTCGTGCCTACCAATTTATTAGCATGGATATAGACCCTACATGCCCGGTGTGCAAACTAGGTACAGAATCCATTGAGCATATCTTTACTGAATGCTCAGTCGTTCATGGCCTTTGGGATCTAATGGGCTTTAATAAAAACTCAATTTTCACCTCCTCCCATTGGCTAACAACTCTAAGAGACCTTCACCCTCCAACACTTTATAATGTAGTTACTTGATCTGACTTATTTCCTTTCGTCATTTGGAATATTTGGTTAAACCGTAATAAAAACAGTGTGGATAACACCTCCTTTAAAATCACCATTAAAAGCTCTATCATGTTAGCTGTAGAATTTAAACTACTAACCCAAAGAGAGCAGTCAGTAACTAAAAACCATCCAATAATGGTTACATGGCATAAACCCCCAAGAGGTATGTTTAAGCTCAATATTGATGGTGCTTTCAGCAAGAATCATAACCTAGCAGGCTTGGAAGGTTGTTTCAGAGATTGTAACGGGCACTGAATCTTGGGATTTCAACATCACTGTCCAGCCTCATCTCCCCTCCAATCAGAACTGGAAGCTCTCAAAGAGGGGCTTCAAATAGCCTTATCACATGGCTTCAATTCTTTGGTCGTAGAAACAGACTCAACTGAGGTAATTCGTTCTTTAGACAAAGGTAATGAATCTAATTACATGACTGTCAACTATTGCGGGTGGTTGATGCACCGGCTGAAGCAGACGATAATTCACCATAACTTTAGAGAAGGGAATCAAGTTGTGCATGGTTTGGCGAAGGAAGCACTAGGGAAATGCATGGAACACCAACTACTGGATAGGCCACCCTCTTCTATTCTAAATAAGCTAGACGCAGATAGGGTTGGCTATATGTATTTTATCAAAAAATTATCTACTAATATCTTTTGTGATCTTGCCAGACTAGGCAATATGAACATCCTCAAGTGTACTACAACTGAGGATAATGTAATGAACTCTATTACGTAATCTTATATATCTATCTTTGTTCTGTCAAATAAAAAAAACTCAAATAAATCCTAAACTAAAAACAAATCAATGCTAATGCTAATACAAGTCATTCAATTCAATTGAATGATGAATGAAAATAGTGTTGGATATCTATATTTTAGTTATTCCATGGTTTAGATAAAATGTAAACTTATTTTTCTTTTAGTGGTTAGTCATGTAAATAATAGTAATTATTAGGCATAATTTTAAATTATGTTTGTTTTCATCATGACTTATTAATAATATTTATTTTCTGCGATTTTATTATCTTTATTGTTGAATATTTTAGTACTGTAACGACCCGGTCTGTCGTTACGCGAAACCTACATTATAACTGTTGTTAGTGGCTTATTATATGTTAGTTATTCTATTATTAATGTGTTAGAGTTGATAGGCTTGAAATCGAAATGGTTAAATGAGAATTTAGTCACTTAGTCCTTAAGAACAGCCTTAAAATGGGAAAATTCAACTGAGAGTTGACTTATTGGTAAACGACCACGGAATACGTATTTTATGGTTCGGATAGCTTCGTTAGGTGATTTGGGACTTAGGAGTGTGTTCAGAATATTTTTAGGATGCCCGATGTAGAATTAGGCTTGAATTGGCGAAGTTAGTATTTTGGCGAATTCCGGTTGATAGGCGAGATTTTGATCCGAGGGTCGGAATGGGATTCCGAGAGTTGCTGTAGCTTCGTTAGGTCATTTTGGACTTGTCCGCAAAATTTCAGATCATTCGGAGATGATTTGGTTGGGTTTCTGATCAAATGCGAGTTTCGATGTTTTTGGAAATCATAGGCTTGAATTGGATGAGAATTTGGAGTTTTGATGTTAGTTTTGATGTTTTTAGAGGGCAAATAAGTTTGAATGATGTTATGGGATATGTTGGTAAGTTTGACTGGGATCCCGAGGGGCTCGGGATTAATTTCGGGGGATTAACGGACTCATTTGGACTTAGAACAATTGCTGGTTTTCTGGTTTTTCTGCACAGTGATTTTGTTCACTGCGATCGCGGGTGAAGAAATGCGATCGCATAGAGTTAATATGGTCAG
>MDKH01120206.1:0-44874 GCA_005239495.1 Nicotiana undulata
CATGATTTATTTCGTTTACTGTTATTTTACCTGTTTTATCTAAATTTCGCTTAAGGTATAGGCTTACCTAGTCGCCTAGACTAGGTGCCGTCACGAGACCCAGTCGGAGGGAGAATTGGGTCGTGACACTTTACACTCTTCCTCACAATGCAACACATAAATACACGGCATCACCCTTCATGCTTTACACTCTTCCTCACAATGCAACACATAAATACACGACATCACCCTTCATGCTTTACACTCTTCCTCATAATGCAACAAATAAATGCACGGCATCACCTTTCGTGCTTTACACTATTCCTCACCTAAACAATATCAAGAACAACAATTTAGCAAGGAACATCAACAATATGAACCATAAATCACAACAACCCGGCAAAGGAGTCAATAATACAAACAATATCATTAACAACATAAACAGTAATAGAAACCATACATCCCGGCAAGGGAGTCAACAAAGCAGACAACATCATCAACAACAGGAATAATAAGAGAAACCACACGATCCCAGCAAGGGAAACAACTATAACCAATCACACCTAACAGTTAACTTCACGGGATAAAACTCAGCTTAAACAAAGGTCCAGTAATAGGCAACATCAAGGAAATATCAACAACACAAATGTTTATCAACTAGACCTAAGTAGCACTTAAAGGAAAACTCATAGGAATTACAAGGTAAGACTCACGGGCATGCTTGACAGCAACGAATGGATATTCTAACTACAGCTAAAGAACTATATAGCTAGACAACACTATCATAGTCAACTTGGCAGTTTTAGGAAGCAAATATAACATGGAGATAGAAGCGGTAAAAGATTCAGTTAAGTCAGTTAAGATCAAATAGCCAATGAAGGAATCCAAAAGCAAGTAATTAGAATCTAAGCAGGAACGGATGAAATTAACAACCAAGGATTCAAATGTTTCAATTACAACACATAATAGGAAACATAAGAACCTACGAATACTAAAAGGGCAGTCAATTAGCAAATAAGTCCGAGTAAACACTCGTCACCTCACATACACGTACTACACACAACAAAGAAGACTCAATCCTAAGGGGTAGTTCCCCCACACAAGGCTATGCAAGATACTTACCTCAAAGACGATAACTGTATACTCAAAAGTAGACTTCTCGGGCGGAAAGACCTCCGGACGGCTCAAAATCAACAAAAACAATTTCAAATTACACAAAACACGTATAAGGAATGATTCTGAATAATAAAGTTTAAATCTTTACTAATTTATGAAAATTGACCCAAACGTCGACCCTCGGGCCCGCACCTCGGAACCCGACAAATTTTACAAATTCCGATTACCCATTCCGATACGAGTTCACCCATACTAAATTTATCAAATTCCAATGTCATTTGGTCTTTCAAATCATGAAATTTCTTCTTAGAAGTTTTCTTTCAAAACCCACAATTCCCTCAACCCAAAACACAAATTAAATGGTAAAAAAAAGAACTAATTTATGAAATATAATTAATTATAGTGGAAGAACACTTACCCATTCTATTTGTGTGAAAACCCCTCACAGAATCGCCCAAAACCGAGTTCTAGAAGTCAAACTATGTCAAAAATGGTGAAACCCCGATTTTTGGTAACTTATATTCTGCCCAGGCGTGTAATGAATCGTGATCGCGAAATATGGCTTGCGATCGCGAAGAGGAAAGGGAAAAACTAACCAAAACGTTCTACGTGAATGCGAGGTGAATACTGCGATCGCGTATAAGGGAATTTTTTGTTGACTCGTTTGCACTATGCGTTCGCGGCTGTGTGAAAGCGAACGCGGAGAAGGGGAAATAATAGACTTCTGCGATCGTGAATGTACCTGTGCGGTCGCAGTGAAGGAAAACAAGGCGGGTCCAAACAATACTACGCGGTCGCGATTGGTAGCATGCGATCGCAAAGGACAAGAAAACAGGCCTCCGCGATCGCGAACATGACAATGCGATCACGTAGAAGGAAATTTTGGGTTGCTCAAGGAGACGCGATGTGATCATGACTATTCCTCTGCGATCGCATAGAAGGACACCAAAAGACAGGTTCAATAGTAGAAAAATAAGGAAATTTGATCTGAAGCCTATTCGAAACACACCTGGGGTCCCTGGGACCCATGGACGAAGGTACATAGGGTCAAGGGTGGTCAACTGACCACCCTTCGCCGAAAAACTATATTACGTATAAGGTAAAATATTATTTTTTATTGATTAAAAATAGATTTTGAACACCCTTGCATAGCCCACTGGCAAAGGGTATTCAAAATTTGAACACCCTTGTTGAATTTCCTGGCTTCGCCACTGCCGGGACCCCGTCCAACCACACACACAAGTCATATAACCTAAGACGGACTCGCTCGAGGTTTCAAAACACATAAAATAACACTAAAACGGCGAATCAAACTTAGGAATTTTCAAAACGTCAAATATCAAGACTAGCGTCGAAACCTATCAATTCAACCCGGATTAACGTGAAATTTTGCAGACAAGTCCCAAATGACACAACGGACCTACAACCACTCTCAGAATTCCATTCCGAGCCCGATATCGAATTTTCACCTATCGGCCGGAAACGCCGAAATTCTAACTTTCGCCAAAATACCTCAAATCACTCTACGGACTTCCAAAACCAATTCTGGACACACGCCTAAGTCCAAGATCATCATACGAAGTTGTTTGCATTAACCAAAACTCATTCCGAGCCGTTTACACAAAAGTCAAACTTCCGGTCAACTTTCATCACTTAAGCTTCTAAAATTGAAATTTTTCTCTCAATTCGACTCCGGATTATCCGGTAACTGAATTTAACCACGCACACAGGTAGATATACACAAGGTGAGGCTGCTTATGACCTTACACCCCTGAACGGAGCATAAATTCTCAAAACGACCGATCAGGTCGTTACATTGTTGGTTCATTATCTTGCTGTTTTCTTTTTTCTCCCTCTATTTTCTGCAAACTAGGTATTTTCCAACTCTGTTGTTTAGTTTTTAGTTGCGTAAAGCTATTGAAATGAATGTATTGATGTGTTGCTGCTATTTCTTTACATTTGTGTGATCTTCTGCTACGAGTGTTTAAACTTAATGAAACATGTGTTCTCTTTTCCTCAAAGTCCGAGCTTCTTCTAACTTCTTTATAAGTTAAAAGTTGTATACGATTTGTTTAGTTCCTGAGGGGTTGTGCTGGTAGATCTAAACTTGTGTAATGGCATAATTTAGTTTAAAGAACAAGCGATAGTAACATAGATTTTAGATCTCGTGATAGTTATAGCTTTAGAGTAAATGTTTGTGTTTAGTTTAAAAACTTATCAGCGAAACATACTTAGTATTTTGAAGGTGATAAAAGAGATCTACGTTGAATACTAGAAAGTATATTGATTTTGAGAATTAAAATATTGAGTCTTAGAAATCATACTCGTCCTTATTTTTGAAGTTGGAAATCCCAATCATTTGGGTCAAGGTGCATAAATTCATGTGACTAGGAATTGATCTTTTAAGTTCGAGTCATAGGATCGTTTATTTGGAGTTAAGTTTTTCTTTTTCTTTATTTTAGTTTGCTGTATTTTTTTTTGTCAATAAAGTACATGTGGATGTTATCGATGTGTTTGTGAGTTTTAAACTTTGATATTGGATTGAAAGAGAGGTTGAGATTTTTTTTTAGTTCAGTAAAAAAGATATAAATAGATAAAAGGAACTTTTACATTCATATACCATATATGAAACCTTATTACCCTCAATGTTTAAGGTTTGACTTAATTACACTTAGCATACCAATTACCAATTCTATACCATACTTAATTAAGGGTCTAATTAATTGGACGTTTTTTACTCCTTAATTAAAGGTGTCCATATATCCCACGTTCTCTCTCCCCATAATTCCTAACCAGCGCCTTTTTCCCCTCCCCTTTCTTCCTCTTCTCCATTCCTTCTTCTTCTCATCGTCTCTCTCTTTCTTCAAAAATTTGTTGGCTTTTCTTTTGCAGAGAAGATAATGGTTAACTTTTCAAGAGTTTTATGGTAATGATGACAAGCAACTGCCTGGAAGAAAAGAAAGATAAAGATTAGCGCTAAGATTGGCGCTAAGGCAAGCAACTGCGCGTTTGAAGTTATTCCCAAAGTTGGTATACAATCTATGTATAATGAATACATATATTGTAGTTTAATTGTAGTAGAAACGATATTGAGATCTCTTTGACTTTGTAGTTTTTTTGTAGAGTTTTTGTAGATGAAGAGAAAATTTTGTAGTCAACAATGAAGATTGGCCAATCAGTGAAAGTAAGGTTACAGGCAGGCTAGCAAGGAGGAAGGGTGCTCCTACATTGAATGAGAAAATAAGAGTCGAGAGAAAGAAGAAATAGTGTCATGTTTATGTAGTTTAGTTGTTGCTAGTTGGTAGTTGAAGGACAATACACAATTTTCTGAACAAATCTTTTATGTTTTAGTAGTTCACTTGAATATAAATTGGTTGTTTTATCTTCATTTGTTCAATCTTTACAGCACTGTATCTTAGTTATATTAAACGTAGTTATTATGATGTTAGAATACAATTTGTCTACAAAAAAACTACACATTATCTACACTCTGGACACACTCAATGTCGTGATTGTATATAATTTTGTAGTTGAATATGTTCATAATTCGTAGAAGTTTTAGTCGTTTTTGATTTGTGAAAACAGAAAACAAAGCATCTACAATCAGAATACAAATAATCTACAATTTATCTATAAAATATCTACAAAATGGGTACATTGAATTTTAATATCCCAATTCTCATTCGATTGTAGTTTAATTGGGATTTTCGACATAATTGTGTTTTTTGCAGAAGATTTGTAGAAGTTTTAGTCGCTTTTTATTTATGAAAACAAAAAACAAAGCATCTACAATTTATCTACAAATAATCTACACACTCGGTACATAGAATAGAAAGAGACGAAAATTAATACAGTGTGATTTGCCTTTGAAAATTTCTGAAAAAATCTTTAATTCCCCAATATTAGCGCGCCTAAATAAGGAATTCTAATGCTACAATGATTCCTTATTTAATGAAATATCTGGAAGAATATTTACTTCCCTAATTTTAGCGCCTAAATAGGAAGATTATAGCTACTAAAATTCTGTATTTAATGCATTGTATCTTTTTTGTAGAAAAACTGTTAACAGGACGGGTAATTTTCAAATCATAAACATATTTGGTAATATAGTTTCCTATATGGTATAAGAACGAAAAAATCCCTAGATAAAATAAGATTGGGTAGTGGGTTTGCAAAGTATAAATGAAAGGATTTTGGGCAGAAATACTAGGCCCAACGTGATTAAGTCCAAGCTATTTTAATAGATGGTCCATTTCCCTTTTAGTAATTTCAGTAGGCCCATATTTTCTTAATAAGCTGTTGGGCCCTTTCTTTTGTAAATAATTATAAATAAATAATAAAATAATTTCAGCAGTCCAAACCCAGGTGTATTTTCATAGCTAACCCATTTTCACTTGCTAACAAGGTTGATCCAACTTTCAACACCATGTTTGTCTCACGATTAAACTTTCAATAAAAACTCAGTTTCTCCTTTACAAATTAAAATAATTTAATCTCTTTCTTAGTTAATTAATTTAAACGCTAAGCCATTAGTAGGCTCATGGAATCGCTGGCGTAGCGCGATGTTTAACATTCAATAAATTAATTCAATAATCTTATACCATACCTATTAGATTTAGTTAATTTTTCATTTAACTAATTCTTTGCTAAAAAAAACTTGCGTAGTGCGGGACTTGACATTTGTAGAATTAGAAAATTAATTTTCTCACATGTAGTAATTTTTTTTAAAAGTAATAACTTGTTATGATGCGAATTCGCTTGCATAGCGTTGTTATAACAAAATTTAATAAATGTCGTCTCGGTCGCACATTCGCTTGCGTGGTACGATCAAGACAATTTTATTCAAATCTTTCTTTAATAATTTTAATAATTAAAAGTGGATAGGTAAAACATGAAAATAATATAAATCACAGTTTGTCCAAAATTAATTCAGAACAAGTTTTAAGTCAATAAAGCGACCGTGCTAGAACCACGGGGACTCGAGGAATGCCTCACACCTTCTCCCCGGTTAACAAAATTTCTTACCCGAACTTTATTTTCGCAGTGAGTTCATTTAATTCGAACTCCAGCCCTTTTCTTCTCATTTTCAAAGGAGTAGACGACCTAGGGTGACTTCTCTAAGGAAATTTCTTCCCCAAAACGTAGGTAAGTTTTCTTTAACTTGTTTCTTTCAACCTTTTTCTTCTATTTACAGGAATTAAACCTAGAATCTAGGAATTTTATGGTAGAAATTAGGGATTTTGGGTAGAATTAGGGACTTTTGGAAAATTGGGAATTTGACCTCGATTTGGGGTCGGATTTCGAAACCAATTGCATATACGGACTGGGGGTGAATAGGTAAACAGATTTTGGTTCAAACTTCGAGTTTTGACCAAACGGGCCTGGGGTCGATTTTTTTATTTTTTGGGGATATTTCGGGAAAAAGAGTAATTATTCATTAAAGGTAACTCCTTTAGCAATGATTGATGTTATTAAGTTTATATTGACTAGATACGAGTGGTTCGGAGGTGAAAAAGAGAGAAAAAGCAATAATTGAGCATTGAGTTGGTCGTCAGATTGAAGTAAGTGTTTGGTCTAACTTCGACTGTAGAGATTAGGATCCCCTATGTATTTGCTATATGAAAATCCATGTGTGTGGTGTATAGGTGAGGTGGCAAGTACCTATGCCAAATTATTTGTTTAGCATGTTCCCTTCCCCGTTCCTAATTTATTATCTTCCTGTCTTAATTGTTTCATGTTTATTGATGCTTCTATGTCTAATTGCTTTTTGTTAGATATTGTTCCTTGTTTGAAAGTATTAGTTAGTTTCATTGTGGTTCAATATTGGTTAAGTTGGTTCGTCGGTGTTTCATGGTATACTTCTATTGGTCTCGCTGTGTAGTATTAATTGGTCAAGTTCCATAGTTGTATTGCTTTCTGTTTACATTGGCTTGGGGCATACATGTTGTGGAGGGTTTTGAGCTAAATTGTGAAACATTTGTTATTATTGTGTGACTGATGATTGTCTGGTGGGATCAAGTTGCGCGCCGCAACAAAGAGTAATAAGGGTGGACAGTGGGATCGGATTGCACGGCGCAACAAGAGGAATAAGGTGATATATTGAAGAGTAATAAGGGTGGATAAGTGAGATCGGGTTGCACGCCGCAACATGAGTAATAAGGGTGAATGTTCGTATTCGTATTGATCATATGGTGGGATCGGGATGCGCGCCGCATCATTTTGTTGTTTATGTATTCTACTTCTATTGTGTTTTTATTATGTAGTATTGAAATCACTTAAGGGTTGGTTATAGCTAAGTATTTGGAAAGATAGCTGGTTTCTTTATTTATTTACTGCAAGTTATTATTTCATTTTGTTTCGTATTCCCTTTTTGCTTTATTATAAACTGTATACAGGATATATTATAAACGCCCCGCCGTAGCCTCGCCACTACCTCGTCGAGGTTAGACTCGGCACGAACCAGTACATGGAGTCGATTGTATTGATATTGCACTCTGTACTTTCAGTGCAGATTTCGGAGCTGATTGTGGTTGATCGACAGGTCGGTTGCAGGCATTCATCCAGGAGACCCAAGGTAGACATGCAGGCGTCCGCAGGCCTTGCGTTCCCCTCCTATGCTCTACATCTCTTTTTTATTTTCTTTCGAGACTGATGTATTCTTCTTTCGGACCAATACTTTTAGATATTCATAGATGTTAGTGAGTTGTGACACCAGTTCTGGGTGATAGTAATAGTTCATGGTTAAGCAATATTTATTTAATTCCGCATTGTTATCACCTGATTTAAAATGTTTACTCATATTCAATTAATTGTAAAGGAAAACGGTTATCTAAATTCTAATGATGTTAGGCCCCATCACGATCCCGATGATGGGAAATTTGTGTCGTGACAGAAATAGGGTGGGGAAGTTTGAGAAAGAGTTTTGGAAATTATTTTCCCTTCTCTTGATAGGGAAAACATTTAACTCCATTTGGAGTAAAATGAGTTAATAAGGAAAATGTTTTCCAAAACATTTATGCCAACCAAACATGGAAAAATTGGAAAATATTTTTCGAAAAATGTTTTCCTTCATACCAAACACGCCCGTAATACGTCGCATCTTATTGTCGGCAACTTACTATGACCTTTTCGAAAAATTCTAAAATTCATCTTCAAGTGAAAATTAAAACAAAAATATGGCCAAACACTATTTCGAAAAGAAGTGAAATTTTCTCGAAAAAAGTTGGCAAATTTCTTATGTCCAAATGGGCTCTAAAATCCATCTTGTTCCATCACCGATCTTATCGTGAACAAAAATTATGTGTCATTGTAAGATTTAGAAGAACGAGATTGTAACAATATCATTAAACTTTGTGTAGTATAATTGCAGATTGATTCGGATGTCACCATTATAACTATAGCTTACTCGTACAAACTGAAGTTAGAAAATATGTCAAAGATGTTTCGTCATTTCGTAAAAAACTTCCAATAGTAGAACACGCAAATTGTTTAATAGTTTATTCGGCCAAGTTTTTTTTGGAACAGATATGATATTGTGGACGGATTTCAATTATCTAATAAGGGATTATTTGGTACGCATACTAAATTATCTCAAAATTATAATCCTGGACTAATTTATTCCGCCTTAAATAAGATGAGATATCCCGTAATAAGACTAAGATTAATGTTATATCATATTTGATTAGTAGTATAAATTTATCCGGAATAATACTAGCAACCAAACATGATAATAATATAATCTAACACCTTATCTTGCCTTATCCAGCATAACAAACAACCCCCAAGACATCAGCCAAGTATCTATACGCTAAAGAATGCAATAATTATTAAATTGCTAAATCATTAGAAAAACTTCAACACATCATTTCCAAAAATAAGAAGCTTTAGCCTTATCTGTATGAAGGAACGAATATTGTAGGGATAAGTGAAATTGGGGAAGGTGATTATTGATTAAGAAAACAGATAGAGATAGAGTGGTAATTAACGACTTATCAATCTTAGATGCCTAAAATAGCTTAATTAACACTAAATTTTGTAATTGAATTTGAATGAGAAAAGATAGCTTAAAAAATTGTAAATAATGTTTCCCTTACTTCACATTCCACATTGGAAAATTGTTACAGATGCAGATCTGTAAAGTATTACACCAAATGCTAACCACTTTTTCTTCTTTACATCAGCAATTTCTAATTAAACTCATAAACGCAACAGAAACCAAACGATAAAAACAGAGCAAAAACCTATCAAAATTCAGGAGCTAGTGAATTTCGTAACAGCTTTAGTACCCTCAGAAACAGCATGTTTAGCCAATTCACCAGGAAGAACCAATCGGACGGCAGTCTGAATTTCCCGTGAAGTAATCGTCGGCTTCTTATTGTACCTAGCCAGTCTAGAAGATTCCTGAGCAAGCTTCTCAAATATATCATTAATAAAACTGTTCATGATACCCATGGCTTTGCTTGAAATACCGATATCAGGGTGAACCTGTTTCAGCACCTTGAAAATGTAGATCTTGTAAGTCTCAATTGACTTTTTTGATCTCTTCTTCTTCTTATCTCCGGCAGCAGCAGCGCCCTCCTTCGGGAGCTTTTTGCCGGCCTTCGCTGGTTTCTCGGCGGCGGGGGTTTTTTCGGCAGCTGGTTTTTTCTCTGCAGGTTTTTTCTCAGCCTTTGGTGCCATTTTTGAGGAATAAAAGAGGAGATTAGCAGAGTTTGTAGGAAATCGGAGGGAGTATAAGTTCGAATACTGTGAAGGAAATAGGGTAGAGAGTTTTGCTTATATTTGAATTTGAGGCGAGCTGTTGATTGGTTACTTTGGGATGACGCGGATCGTAGTTTCAGCCGTCCGATGCTTTAAGTCAATCAACGATATAGAATGAAGGATGACTTGGATTGAATTAATCTCCCCCATACTTTGGAGAAAAACAGGAATTTTTTTTTGTCGATGGTAAAACAAGATCTCTGTCCTACTTTTTTCCCTTTATTCTTTTTTTGTCTTCACAAACCAACATTAAAAAAGCTCGTATATCTTTATTTTGAGATGTATTTTTATCAATTTATAATAAACAGAGCATATTGATATTTTAAATTTTATATTTAGTTGCATTGATGAATTGTAATTTAAACAAAAACTCATTCATTTATTCTTCCTTAACTATTAATATTTGGCTAATCTTGAGAGCATATATGACTTAAGTTTGATGTTAGATTCCTGCATTTTTCTAATTCTTACTAGTTTGAACATACAAATATATATTAGTTCGAACAATACTTTCACTACTTCAAGTTTTTTTCCTTTTTGGGTAAATCGAATATAAGGTACTCGAAGAGAAGTTTTAAAACTCAATCAAAATAGGCTTTTGATATTGTACAAGTAAAAATATCGATCAAATTAACATATAATATATTTGTTATTTATAAATTATACAAATATATGCGAGTCTAGCATGATCATGATCTTTTTATTATGTAATATTATTTTTTTTTGGTAAAATCATCTAATATTTGGTTATTACTTATTAGATTAATTAGAATTTGTTTCACTTAAAGCCCACTAAAAGGGCATACCTCACTATTAGGAATTTCTCTCTCCACCTAGCTTGAAATATTCTATGTGATGACCCAAAAGTTCATCCCTTATTTTATATGTCGAAACGGTATTCCGAGGCCTTGAAAACCTCCTTTTATTTAACCTCGATTTGCGTGCGCAGCCCGGGCGTATAGCCGGGAAGCCTGTATGTGAAAAACTGAGAAAATGCTAGTTTTTAACTTAAAATTTGATTTAAGTTGACTTCGGTCAACATTTTGGGTAACGGACCCGGAGGGTCCGTAGGAAAAGATGGGACTTGGATGTATGCCCGGAATCGAATTCCGAGGTCCCAAGCCCGAGAAATGAATTTTTGAAAGAAATTATTTTCTGGAAAAAATATAAGAGATTTTAGAAGTTGATTATATATGAAATTTATGGTATCGGGCCCGTATTTTGGTTTCGGAGCCCGGTGCAGGTTCAATATGATATTTATGACATGTCTGTAAAATTTGGTAAGAAACAGAAGTCGTTTGACGTGATTCGGACCCGTAGTTGTAAAATTTGATACTTTGGAAGTTTTGGAAATTTTGGAAATTTTCTTTGATTTTAAGGCTAAATTCGTTGTTTAAAGTGTTATTTTGGCGATTTGATCGCACGAGTAAGTCCGTAGGATATTTTTGAGGTTGTGTACATGTTTGGTTTGGAGCCCCGAGGGCTTGTGTGAGTTTCGGAAAGGCCTCAGGGTGATTTTACTTAGAAAAACCTTGTGTTTTTTGGCTGTTGCTGGTGCATAGGGAATTTACCCTATGCGAACGCATGGGTATCCATGCGAACGCAATGCACACGCGGGGAAGGGGACTGGGTAACACTGTGCGAACGCATAACACAGGGTGCGAACGCGGAGCATAGGAAAATTATCTACGCGAACACACCCATCTAACCGCGAATGCATAGAGTATTAGGGGGCTGGGTAATTAATAACACAGTACGGACGCACCACTTGGGATGCGAATGCAGAGGGCAGTGGGAGGGTAGCCTATGCGAACGCGGTTGCCTTGTCGCGAACGCATAAGGCAAAATTTTGCCCAATTTTTCTAAAACAGTAGCATTACAGGAAGCCTTCTAATTTTCATAACTTCTTCACCTAAACTCAAACTTGGGCGATTTTTGAAGAGGGATTTCACTACAAACCCATAGGTGTGTATTCTTAAACTCATTTTCTTCAAATTCCATTAACACCCATTAGATTTCTAGGCCTAAATTATGTTCTTAAGGGTAGAAAATTAGGGATTTGGGTTGAGTTAGGGTTTTTTGAATAATTGGAATTTAGACCTCATATTTGGGTCGGATTCCGGAACTAATTACATATTTGGGCTCATGGGCTCATGGGTGATCGGATTTGGTCCGAACTTCGTGTTTTGACCAAGCAGGCCCGGGGTCGATTTTTACTTTTTGGGAAGAATGCTAGAAAACCTATAATTAAGCATTGGAATTGAATTGTTTAGCGTTTATTGATGTTATTAAGTCAATTATGTCTAGATACAATCGATTTGGAGTCAAATTCAAAAGGGAAAGCGGTGATTGAGGCTTGATTTTGGTCGTGGAAGTCGAGGTAAGTGTTTGGCCTAACCTTAGCTTGAGAGAATAGGTGTTGAGTCTTATTTGCTATGTGTTAATACCATGTTCAATGTATAGGTGAGGTGACGAGTACCTATATGTTGGTGTCAAGCATGCCCGTGAGTCGAATATTATGAATTATGTGGATTTCATTGATATTTACTGTGTTATAGCTTGAAGTTTACTTTGTGGTTGTTCATTTTGGTAGAAATTCTTGGTAATGAATATTGTTGAGTATTGGTTTCGGTTGAGAAATTTTATGTGAAGATATGTACTTGAGTGAGATTGGTTATAGATGTGCCCCTTGCCGGGATGGTGATATTTCCACTGTGTTCCCTTGCCGGGATGTTATGATTTATTATTATGGCTCATGTTGTTGATTTTTTCTTGTCAGACTTCTGTTATTGATATTGTTTGGGTAAGGAAGAGTGTAAAGCACGAAGGTGATGTTGTGTATTGATTATTGTGAGGGGAGAGTGTAAAAGCACGAAGGGTGATGTCGTGCCATATTATGATATTAAAAGAACGAAGGGTGATGTCGTGTCGTTTCTATTGATTATTGTGAGGATGAGAGTAAAAGCACGAAGGGTGATGCCGTGCACTTGCATTTATTATTTGGTGAGAATGAGAGTAAAAGTACGGAGGGTGATGTCGTGCACTGTTTTCTCTGTGATGTTATTTCCTGTTGTTTAAGTTGATATTGAATTGTTTTCCTATTTCATTAGTTCTTTTATTTGATATTTCTTTCCCCCAACATGTTTTTCCCTTTTCTTGGTACTTAGTGGTTTACCTCCTGTTATTATTATTCCTCCGAATATTATTAATTGCACAGGTTGTTTAGGTTATCGTGACCTAGTCTCGTCACTAACTCGCCGAGGTTAGGCTCGACACTTACTCAGTACATGGGGTCGGTTGTATTGAAACTACACTCTGTACATCTTTGTTGTGCAGATCCCGGTACAGGACCCTACGGACATTAGAGCTAGGAGGCTGCTTTCAGTCCACGTGGAGACACCGAGGTAGTCTTGTTAGCGTTCGCAGGCCTTGACGTCCCCTCCTATTCCCTTTGCATTATGTTCAAGTTGTCTCAGAAACAAATGTACTTATTTCATTCCGACTTTTATATGTATTATTCATAGACGGTCCATGAGTAGTGACTCTAATATTCTGGGATTTGGTTTAGTTTGTGAAATTTCGGATGGAATTATATACCTTTCTTCATCTTATATTTTTGTTCATGTTAATGTTGTAATTCACCTGTTTACGACTAATAATAAAGAAATAAAGTAAATTGAACATTCACGTTGGCTTGCCTAGCGGGTTCAACGTTAGGCGCCATCACGATCCCGCGACGGAAAATTCGGGTCGTGACATATTCATTCTTAAATATGAATATTTGGTTAATCTTGAAAGTTTATATAATTTAAGTTTGCTATTAGATTCCTTCATTTTTACAATTCTTACTATATAAAATTAGAACTTCGGCCAAAACTATCTGCGGTCAACTGACTAATCGATCGAATTCAGTTGATTTTTGCATTTTATTCATTTTTTACGAAACCGACTAAATTGGATCACTTTTCTTTGGCGCCAAAATGCGAAAATTAGTTTTGCGTCCCAGAAAGTTAATTTAATAAACCGACAAATTTCGACTAGTTTTTTATTTAGAATAAACTGAAATTACTATTTAAGTAATCAACTGAAGTAGTTGGTTATTTCGGTCAGTCATTTAAATAATCAACCAATGTTAGTCGATAATATTTTTTAACAAATCGAATGAAACTGACGTTATTTTCGAGCAAAAATATTATAGCATGTGTTGTTGTTGGGATGATGTCTCTAGTAGCAATGATAACGAATCGTTTCATCCATCCACAGTCGTTAGCATCATCAATGCTGGTAAGGATGGTATGGTGGTCGCGTTTCCTGAGTTTTAGCACACCTCCACGGAAAATCTTTGGGAGATAGAGGTTGATCAAGTGTGCGAGAGTTAGGGTTTTCCTAGTCTCGAAACACATCTTATGAAGGCAAGCCATCGTACGTCATACAGATGGGCGTGCTTGAGCCCAATGTCGGATTTATAGGGTAGAATGCGGAGCACATGAACCCATGGTCTCTTCGCAAAATTATATATTTTATGCTCATATTTTCTAAAATTGGTGTAATACTAACTATTGGCAATCATGCTCCAAGAAGGTTGAATGGTGCATTTGCTTGAAAGTTGAGTTATTTACCAAGAGGAAGAGGGATTAATTCCCAGTTAATACATTTTTCTCTCTTTTTTTTATAGTGCACCCATGTACTAGAAATCGTAGATCCGCCTCTACTTGAGCCAAATATATTTAGTAACCATGGCAGAATTCTAAAATGATGGGGTCGATTCCATGACCAATCTCAAAGTTAAAGGGTATGTGTAAACATATAGGAACCCTATTTGGTGAAGGTGACCCTTTCCACCTCATTGGAGATGAATATTTCAATGTTATTCCATTCATAATCTTCCTTGACCATGGGAATGCTAGAGAAGTGAATGGAAGAAGGATATATGCGAACATGCCAGTGTTTGTCGTTCATGGGATTAATAGGCTTTTTGGACTCGAAGGTTAGGTTGGGTGTTAAGTTGAAGAGGTATGATGGACTAAACGATATGAGGTTCGGATTTGACATCAACTTCAAACTTCCTTTGCTTTGTTTTTTTGAGGGACACCTCCAAAGAGAAAGCCGGAGTTTCCGAGGACATCAGTGTTAAAAGACATGACCGTAAGAAATTTGAGTAGGAAGATTTTAATGAGAAAAATGAATTTTTGCAGTAGGGTTCTAAGAAAATTCAAACAATAATAATAAAAGTTTTTAAAAGTGAAAAGTAAAACTGAAGAGTAGGGGAGAAGTTTATAAGCGGCATAATTTATGGTCATGATTACCTTGAAAACTGGCGAAAATATTTATCAAATCAGGGGATAACACGTGTTCGGATCATTAAATGCGACGAGACGTGTGTCCTTTTTAGTGTTAGAAACTTACCCACTTAGGAAAGAAGTTTTATCTACTTCCCAGTAACACTAACGTATTCTCACCGAAAGTAAGGGGACAACATGTATAGGGCAAAATTGGTTGGCCAGAGATGAAAGAATTACAAGGTGATACGTGTAACTGGAGATAGGTAATATATGGATTAACAGATAGCCAAGTAGTTGACATCAGATACAAACATTAACTCGATACTGTGTAAATTTCAAAGGTATGAGAACCGATAACAAAGATTTGAAAGGAAGACATAAGCTGGGAAAGACAACATTCAATGAGCAGTCGTTACAAAGAATCTCTGTGTTAATAGACAATCGTTATGCAACCATCAATGACAGTTTTATCCTCGTTCAAGAGGAGCTTGATTTGCGGATTTTATCTCCCTAAATAGATCTATAAACGAGAGAATTAGTATCCATTAACACGAAAAATTATTTGTACTCAAAGGCTATGATTCGTTCGTATATTATAAAAGTACTTGCTTTCTTTTGTTTTTAATATTGTTCATATCACTGCTTTCAATAGGCTCATCATACAACGATGCTTGTATTTCTTTTATGAGTTGACTATATTCTTACTTATTTCATTTTTTTAGATTAAGTTAATTCACGTGTCTATAAATGATATTACAAATTAATGTTCCGTTTGACGGGTAAGCACTAAATGAGGTAAGTTATTTATGGTATTTTGAAGCGATTATATTTATTTGTGCTATCCTTCTCTATAATTTTGGGATTTCTTTATAATTTTCTCCCCAAAATTTACAAAAATAAAAGTGAAAATCAGAGTTAAGTTTCAAAGAGGTAATTCATGAGTTGCTATGATTTTTATAAGCTGCATTACGGTGAAATTGCAAATTGGGGAAAATCTAAACGGTGGATAATTATTGATGATAGCTAGGTGGTTGGAGAAGACAATGAATATTGTTGCTAGTATTAATTAAGAGCCCGTTAGAACATACAAACTTTTTCTTCTTTTTTTTCAAAACAATGCTTGGTTATACCATTCTAACCAAAATTTTCAACTTCACTTGAAAATCCATTTCAAATTTGAAAAACTAATTCTCACCAGTTTTTCAATTGAAAATGGGAATTTGCTAGTTTTTAGTTTTACAAATGCTACCTATACTTTTAAGATAAATGACCCCAGCAGTTATTAAAAAATAACTTGTTCATATTCATGTTGTTTTTGGCTTAAATTCCTTCTCTCTGTATTAGTAGAATTAGAAAATATGATATTGATTTTACATCTTCTGTGTGTTGCAGTAAAACAGAATATGAGTTAAACAATAGCATTTTGATTGTTTATTTCAAGTAGGATAATCAAATTGAGGTGGTTTTGATATTTTTGACAAGTTATGGAGTATAAATCATGTTTCATGATTTTGAAAAAAAAGACATCCAAATATGTTACAAATATTATAACCAAACACAATTTCATCTTCAATTGAATTTTTGGTGAAAATTCAAATTCCAAAAGAAAATTTGAAATGCATGTCTAAACGCCTACTAAGTGTTATGAACAACTCTAAATGATGTTTATAACCTAGAGAACTAGCTAGAATGCTAAGGTTGATCAAGGTATCAGCTTAGATATAAATCAGGAAAATGTCCTGGTTATTATTCCGAAATTAAGATTTTGTTAAATAAATACTAGTAACTAATTTCTAAATAGTATCACTAAAAATGACTATTCGTGTACTTGCTCCATATATTGAATTATCGGGAGCGCGTCATTTACTTGTCATTGCATCTAATTAAGTTGTATTTGTTGCTCAAAATTTGAATTGGTAAGGAACTTC
Organism: Nicotiana undulata; assembly: GCA_005239495.1. Classification (NCBI taxonomy): domain Eukaryota; kingdom Viridiplantae; phylum Streptophyta; class Magnoliopsida; order Solanales; family Solanaceae; genus Nicotiana; species Nicotiana undulata. Next base: position 17,066 of record MDKH01120206.1, read on the forward strand.
CGAGCAAGATCATGAGTTGAGGAATATATTTTTTTTCATGTGTTTTATAAAGGCCTAGTCCTCAAGTAGGTATTTGTGTTCCAACGCATAGTTATAGAGGCAAGGATCGATTTAACAAGTCTAGCTCTACAATATCTAAAACTCTTTTCTCTCTCTATATATATATCTATTTTCGTGATGTGACTTTTATCATAAACATTGAATGCCTTACCATGGGGTATACCAATTTTATGGTATCAGATTCAACTAAATGAAGTATTTTCGATCATAAAATTATGTGTAAAAATTTATTAAATTAAAATAAATAATAGGTATAAACTCATAACTTTAAAAATATAAGAATTCAATACTAAAACCCTTAAAAAGTGATTCAATAGAGTTTAAATACTAAATCAGCGTCCGGCCTTATCCCTATTTCATAACTAGGTTAATAGATATAGTGTAGTTTCCAGTGTATTGGATCATAGAAGTTTCCAATGCTATATCATGGAATTGGAACAATACAATTTCTTCCATTTTAAAAATGCTTTATTACAAAAATCCAAGCGCACAATTTCCCAGAACTATTTTCTATTTGTTTGGAAATTAAATTTAGACAAAATCCAAATGACACCTTTTTATAATTTCATAAAAAATCATTACTGGTTAATACTTTCTGGCTTTGTGAAATAGATCTGACCAATGAGTAATACTTTATAGAGAAAATTTTATACACGCACGATCTTCACGTCTGCATGTTCTACTTAGATTTTTTTCCCATTAAACTATAAATACAATTAAATAGCGAAATAAATTATACTGGATAATACATTTATATAATTGACTTTTTTCTAATATTAATTGAAAACTAAGCTAATTGTTTCAGAAAACAAATTGCAGTAAACTGCCCTAAGGCCTTTAACATTTTGTCAGATGCCAACTCAAGCTGTTATATTCTATGTTACAGTTGACTTGGAAAATTCTAGTACCAACTATTTCCAGCTTTTAATTCTTACTAGTTTGAACAATACTTTCACTACTATAAAGTTTTTTCTCCTTTTTAGGTAAACCGAAAATAAGGTAATCTAAGAGAAATTTTAAAACTAAATCAAAATGGGCTTTTGGTATTGAACAAGTAAAAATATCGATCAAATTAACATGTAAATATATTTGTTATTTATACAAATATATGTCAGTCTAGCATGATCATGATCTTTTTTTAGATGTAATATTTTCTTATTTGGTAAAATCATCTGATATATGATTATTACTTATCAGATTAATTCGAATTTGTGTCACATAAAACACACTAAAAGGGTATACCTCTCTCCTAGGAATTTCTCCATCCACCAAGATTGAAACATTCTTTTATTCTTTCTTAACTATTAGTATTTGGTTAATCTTGAAAGTTTATATGACTTAAGTTAGCTGCTAGATTCCTTCATTTTTACAATTCTTTCTACGTTATTAGAACTTTGGCCAAAACTGTATGCGGTCAACTGATTCACCGATCGAAGTCAATCGATTTTTTACATTTTTTCCATCTTTTTACAAAACCGACTAAATTAGATCTCTTTTCTTTGGTGCCAAAATGCTAAAATTATTTTTACGTCCCCGAAAGTTTATTTTTAAGAAATCGATCAACTAACTTCGATTAGTTTTTTATTTAAAATAAATTAAAATTAATATTTAAGAAACCGAAATCAGTTGGTTATTTTAAATAATCGACCAATGCTAGTCGATCATTTTATTATTTTAACAAAATCGACCGAAACTAGCGGTTATTTACGTGCAAAAATATTCTAGCAGGTGATATTGTTGGATTCGGGAAGATGTCTATGGTAGTAATGATTACGAATCATTTCATCCATTGTTAGCATCATCAACGTTGGTAAGGATGGTATGGTGGTCGTGTTTCTTGAGTTTATGGTCGAGCCAGTGTAGCTACAACAGGTAGCGAGGTTGGTGTTTTCTTTAAGCTCTACACCATGCTGGAAATCCTCACGAGAGAGAATAAATTCTTTTCACCTTCTTTAAGAGATGCATTGCATAATCCTTGTTTGGGTTGCATACCTCACCAATATATGCCTCACACGCCTTAATCACGTTTTGGATCCTTCCATACCAATCTTTCATCAATTTTCGGCTAACTGTACCATGTATACCCTTATGTAAGCACTTCGCCAGGTCCGTACTAGAAAAGACTCGATCAAGGTCAAAGCACCTGCGCAAATAGTGGCCGGACTAGAAAAACTGTCGAAGAGATAGCACACCTCCACGAAAACTCTTTGGGGATAGAGGTTGATCAAGTGTGCGAGTGTGATGACCCAAAAGGTCATCCCGTGTATTTCTTGATTAATCTGTGTTCCGAGGACATGAAAGCCTCCTTCTATCTCACCTCGATTTACGTGCGCAGCCCGAACGTGTAGCCGGGAAGCCGTTATGTGAAAAATTGGTAAAAATAATAATTTTGTGTTGAAATTTGAACAGAGTTGACTTTGGTCAATATTTTTTGTAAACAGACCCGGACCCGTGATTTGATGGTCCCCGAGGATCCATGAGAAAATATGGGACTTGGGCGTATGCCCGGAATCGAATTCCGAGGTCCCAAGTCCGAGAAATGAATTTTTAAAAGAAATTATTTTCTGAAAAATATAAGGTTTTTGAAAGTGAAATGCTATGTGAAACCTGTGGTATCGGGCCCGTATGATGGTTCCGGAGCCTGGTACAGGTTCCATATGATTTGTATGCGTTGTCTGTAAAGTTTGGTAAGAAACGGAATCCATTTGACGTGATTCGGACCTTAAATGCAAAATTTAATGTTTAAAGAGGTTTTGAGAAATTTTATTGATTTTGAGGTTTAATTCGATTTTTATGATGTTATTTTGGTGATTTGATTACACGAATAAGTCCGTAGGATATTTTTGAGGTTGTGTGCATATTTGTTTTTGAGCCTCGAGGGCTCGGGTAGGTTTTCGGGGTGTTTGAACTTAAGAAAAACACTGTTGGTGCACCAGTTCTGGTGTGCCCGCACTTGCGAGCCTAGGTCCGCATGTGCGCTTTTGTGCCCGCAAGTGCGGTCCGCTCGCAGATGCGGACCCTTCTCCACAAAAGCGATTCCGCATGAGCGGATAACCTTCCGCAGGTGCGGCCTCCCCTATGGGCATGACCATCTCCGCAGGTGCGACCCATGCACCGCAGGTGCGAAAGTCGAGCAGTGATATTTTTAAAAACAAAACTTTAGACGATTCTTCTTCAACTTTTTCATAAAAATAGAGGACCTATGGCGATTTTCTTCTCAAATCGCAGGTAAGTGTTCACTAACTGATTTTTTTCAACTTTCTAATGTTTTTCATCAATTATCATCAAGAATCCTAGAGTTTTAATGGTAGGAAATTAGGGGTTTGGGTAGAATTAGGATTTTTTGATTTTTTGGGAATTTGACCTCGTTTTGGGGTCGGATTTCAAAACAAATTATATATTCGGGCTTGTGGGGGAATGGGTGATCGGGTTTTGGTCCGAACCTCGTGTTTTGACCAAGCAGGGCTTAGGGTCGAATTTTGGGTTTTTGGGAAGAATGTTAGAAAGTCTATAATTAAGCATTGAGATTGAATTGTTTAGCCTTTATTGATGTTATTAAGTCGATTATGTCTAGATACGATTGATTTGGAGTCGGGTTCAAAAGGAAAAGCGGTGCTAGAGGCTTGATTTGGTCGTGAAAGTCGAGGTAAGTGTTTGGCCTAACCTTAGCTTGAGGGAATATGTGTTGAGTCTTATTTGCTACGTGTTTATTCCATGTCCAATGTACAGGTGAGGTGACGAGTACCTATATGTTGTGGTCAAGCATGACCGTGAGTCAAATATGAGTAATTATGTGATTTTCATTGAGGTTTATTGTGTTATGGATTTAATATCAATTTGGCAGTTATTCATTTGAGGGAAGTTCTTGGTTGTGAATACTGTTGAGTATATAATCGGTTGAGAAATATTTTGTTAAATTATACACTTGTGTAGGATTGGTTATAGTTGTGTCCCTTGCCGGGACGGTATTATTACTGTTGATTGCTTCTTATTGTTGATTTTCTTGCCAAACTGTTGTTTATGATTATTCACGCACGAGGGGACATTCTGTGCCATGTTTATGTTGTTTACGCACGAGGGGACATTCCGTGCCATGTTTATGTTGTTTATGCACGAGGGGACATTCCATGCCATGTTTATGTTGTTTACGCATGAGGGGACATTCCGTGCCATGTTTATGTTGTTTATGCACGAGGGGACATTCCATGCCATGTTTATGTTGTTTACGCATGAGGGGACATTCCGTGCCATGTTTATGTTGTTTATGCACGAGGGGACATTCCGTGCCGTGTTTATGATTATCATGCACGAGGGGAAATTCCGTGCCGTGTTTATGATTATTATGCACGAGAGGACATTCCGTACCGTGTTTATGATTATTTATGCATGAGGGGACATTCCGTGTCGTGTTGATGATATTTATGCACGAGGGGACATTCTGTGCCGTGTTCATGATACTTTAGCACGAGGGGACATGCTGTGCCGTTCTTTTCACTTGTTTATTTTGTGTTGTTAATCCTCGTTGTTACTTGATATTTGAACTGCTGCCTCGTTCCGTCATTTCAGTATTTGCTACCCCTTTTCCCCAACATGTTTCCCGGTTACTGTACTTAACTGTTTACTCCTTGTTGTTATTTCCTTTTATATTTATTTAAACTGCACATGTGATATTACTTGTCGTGTCCTAGCCTCGTCACTACTTCGCCGAGGTTAGGCTTGGAACTTGCTCAGTACATGGGGTCGGTTGTACTGATACTACACCTGCACAATTTTTGTTGTGCAGATCCCAGTGCTGGACCTAGTGGCTACTGATCTAGGTGGCTCCCATAGATCCAGCAGACGACATCGAGGTAGTCCTGCAGACGTCCGCGAGCCTTGGTGCCACCTTCTATCTTATTTCTTTCCTATCTTTACATATTTCTGAGACAACAATACTTTATTTGTTCGGACCTCTATTTGTAGTATTCATAGACAGTCCTTGAAATTGTGACACCAAATTCTGGGAGTTGTTAATATGGATTTTTGATAATTATGTAATTAAGTTGACAAATTTCCTTTCTTCCACACACTTATTTCTATTTGTTCTTGTATATCAATTTTTAAATGCTAAATAATAAAGGAACAAGTTAGAATAACCAATACGTGGGCTTGTCTAGCGGGTTCAATGTTAGACGCCATCACGGTCCCGACGGTGGGATTTCGGGTCATGTTGGTATTAGAGCTCTAGGTTGCTTAGGTCTCACAATTCACGGACAAACTTGGTAGAGTCTGAGGGATCGGTACAGAGACGTCTGTACTTATCCCCCAGAGGCTGCAAAGTTAGGAATAACTTCACATTTATTCTTCTTTGTCGTGCGATTTGACTCCTAATGCTAACTGAGTTTCCATCCTATTCTCTCGCAGATGGAGAGAACGCGTGCTCCTTCATCTACCGATCATCAGCCCGATCCTCCAGTTACAGCTCATACAAGGGGCCGAGGATGAGGATGAGGCCGTGCTAGAGGCCGAGGCAGGGGCAGGGCTCAGCCCAGAGCAGCAGCCCCAGTAGAGGACCCACATGTAGAGTTTGCCGGTGAGGTCCCTGCTCAGACAATTCTTGTTGGACCAGCTCAGGTCCCAGAGGGATTCATTGCCACCCCGGTACTTCAGGACGCTCTGGTCCGCTTAGTGGGCCTTATGGAGAGCGTGGCTCAGGCCGATCTACTTCCTACAGCACCAGCCGTCTCTCAGGCTGGGGGAGGGTCCCAGACTCCTGCTACCCGCACACCAGAGCAGTTAGCTTCACAGTTCCAGACTCCAGCACCTCAGACAGTTGAAGTAGCTCAGCTGGGTATTGTAGCACAGGCAGTTGAGGGAGCAGTTATTTCTTTGCATTTATGGTTTCTTATTGTTGATTTTCTTGCCAAAATGTTGTTTATGATTATTCACGCACGAGGGGACATTCTGTGCCATGTTTATGTTGTTTACGCATGAGGGGACATTCCGTGCCATGTTTATGTTGTTTATGCCCGAGGGGACATTCCGTGTCGTGTTTATGATTTTTATGCACGAGCGGACATTCCGTGCCGTGTTTATGATTATTTACGCACGAGGGGACATTCTGTGCCGTGTTTATGATTATTTACGCACGAGGGGACATTCTGTGCCGTGTTGATGATATTTATGCACGAGGGGACATTCTGTTCCGTGATTGTGAGGTTTTATGCACGAGGGGACATTCTGTGTCGTATTCATGATATTTTAGCACGAGGGGACATGTCATGCTGTTCTTTTCACTTGTTTATTTCGTGTTGCTAATCCTCGTTGTTACTTGATATTTGAACTCCTGCCCCGTTCCGTCATTTCAGTATTTGCTACCCCTTTTCCCCAGCATGTTTCCCCGTTATTGTACTTAACTGTTTACTCTTTGTTGTTATTTTCGGTTATATTTATTTAAACTGCACATGTGATATTACTTGTCGTGTCCTAGCCTCGTCACTACTTCGCCGAGGTTAGGCTTGGCACTTGCTCAGTACATGGGATCGGTTGTACTGATACTACACCAGCACAATTTTTGTTGTGCAGATCCTAGTGCTGGACCCAGTGGCTACTGATCTAGGTGTCTCCCATCGATCCATCAGGCGACACCGAGGTAGTCGTGCAGACGTCTGCAGGCCTTGGCGTCACCTTCTATCTTATTTCTTTCTTGTCTTTACATATTTTTGAGACAACAATACTTTATTTGTTCAGACCTCTATTTGTAGTATTCATAGACAGTCCGTGTAATTGTGACACCAAATTCTGGGAGTTGTTATTATGGAATTTTGATAATTATGTAATTAAGTTGACAAATTTCCTTTCTTCCGCACTCTTATTTCTATTTGTTCTTGTATATCACTTTTTAAATGCTAAATAATAAAGGAACAAGTTAGAATAACTAGTACGTTGCCTTGTCTAGCGGGTTCAACATTAGACGCCATCACGGTCCCGACGGCGGGATTTCGGGTCGTGACAGCGAGAGTTACGATTTCCCCAGTCTCGGAACACATCTTCTGAAGGCAAGCCATCGTACGCCATAGTAATGGGTCTGCTTGAGCCAAATAGGTTTAACAACGATGGTAGAATTCTATAGGGTCGATTCCTTGACTAATCTCAAAGTGAAAAGGTACGTGTAAATATATATGAAACCTGGTTTGGTGAAGGTGACCCTTTCTACCTCATTGTAAATGAAGATTTCAATTTTATTTCATTCAGAATCTTCCTTCACGACGGAATGCTAGAAAAGCAAATGGAAAAAGGATATCTGCAAACATGCAGTGTATGCCGTTTATGGGATTAATAGGCTCTTTTTGGACTTGAAGGTCTGACTGGGCGTTAAGTTGAAGGGGTATGATGGAGTTAACCGTATGAGGTTCGGATTCGACATTAACTTCAAACTTCATTTGCTTTGTTCTTTTGAGGGCCACCTCCGAAGAGAAAGCCAGCATTTTCGAGGACATCGGTGTTAGAAAACATGACCGTAAGAATTTGAGTAGGGAGATTTTAATGAGAAAGATGAATTTTTGCAGTATGGTTCTAAGAAAATTCAAAGAAGAATAAGAAGAGATTTTAAAAGTGAAAAGTAAAAGTGAATAGTATGGGAGAAGTTCATAAGCAACATAATCCATGGTCATGATTACTTTAAAAATCGGCAAAAATATTTACCAAATCACGAGATAACATGCGTTCGGATCGTTAAATGCGATGAGATGTGCGCCATTCAAGTGTCAAAAACTTACCCGCTAAGAAAAAAAGTTTTATCTACTTCCCAATAACATGAAAGTATTCTCACTGAAAAAGTAAGGGGACTATATATATGTATAGGGTAAAATTGGTTAGCGACGGAAGAATGAATTACAAGGTGATACATGTACCAGGAGACAGGTAAAATATGGATCAACAAATAGTTGACATCGGATACAATCATGAACACAGTACTTTATAAATTCCGAAGGTATGAGAACCGATAACAATGATTTGAAAGGAAGACATAAGCTGGGAAAGACATCATTCAACGAGCAGTCGTTACAAAGAATCTTTGTATTAATAGCCAACAGTTATGCTACAATCAATGACAGCTTTATTCTCATTCAAGAGGATCTTGATTTGGGGATCTTGTCTCCCTAATTAGAGTTATAAACATGTCACGATCTAATATAGGATCATGACTGGCGCTTGGGAGCAAGTGCCCCCAAGTAAGCCTCATAGGTTTTATAGAAAATCGGATAGAGTTTCCCCTATTTTAGGACTATCCAAAAGTTTTCCTGTTTGATAAACAATTAACAACCAACCAATATTCACCCTAATCAGTCACAATCTTCATCATATAACAGAAATGGATTTTCACCAACATTATCATTACCAACGGAATAATACTAAACCTATCTCAAAATATGGAGAGAAAGTGCAATACTAGTAAGTAGTCCAATATAACGAACGATTCACCGTGACAACAATAAAATGACTATGGAGCAACTCTAAGAGTTCAAAAGAAAAGACAATAACAATAAATAAACTCTTTTTTCACGCGAACAAGTGCAGGACTCACCGAAAACTAGCAACTCGTGTACTCTAATTAACGAAATCCTCCATCGCGCCAACTATTGCCTCTATAAAAAAAATAACGGGGATGAGTTGCTAGTTCAGTGAGTAATAACACTTAACCACACCCGTTTTAATTGGGATCAAGTCAGAAAATATGCCTATTAACCGAAAATATCATATAAATGCCCTTTTAGAAATAGTAAACAATGTTTCATGTAAATAAAAAATCTATTAACACTTCGATAATAAACTCGGTAGACATTGTCTCATAGCAAATCTTTATGTTTGGGAGGTTTGTATGAAAGGATCATGTAATATGTATCACTATGTGGACCCCTTCGTAGAAGGAGTCAAATACAACTTTTAGGTCTCTACTCGAGGGATAACCATAATTGTATGCTAGTTCTACCTTCCCACTAGCGAGGGCTATAACTGTAATCGATAATCTGTATATACAAGGTACACCACGTGTAACGAAACCGTCGTTAGCTACATGATCCTTCAAAAACAACAACAACAACCCACCTATATCCCACAAGCGAGGCCTGAGAAGGGTAGTGTGTATGCAAACCTTACCCCTATACCAAGGGAGTAGAGAGACTGTTTCTGATAGACCCTCGGTTGTTTTCAGTTTATACTTTTCCTTGTAACAATAATTATTCACATGAAAGTATTTTCAAAATAGTATAGGGCATTTCAATTATTATCAAATCATGTAATTCGATTTCGGTAATGACAATCATATCTCAAATAACAGTAAGACATGTCTAGTAACAGTGAGAACACTTTAAATAGTTGTAAACCTTTCAAGTAAACTATTCAGTGCCATATCAAGTAAAGGACTTGTCCCTCGTGAAATTTCAAACATTCATTAACACATTTTATTTTCAAAATAATGTACAAACCAAGAAGGTTATAAAAACATAGACTGCGGTAAGATTACTACTCACAATACTCGTGCCAAAATACCAAACTCTCCTTCAATCATTCTATGATCACATAAAACTGATCTCGTGTTAATTTCCTTGTTCGGGTTAATTTATAACTTAATTTGAATACCCACCTTTCGAGATCACATGTTTAGTTCTCAATCCGTCAAACTTTTTGTCTACCCATACTATAGTTAACAAAGCTTTAGTGATCAAAGCTTTTTATTTTCTCCATTTTTTCTTTCACGTTGGCAAAGCACTAGGCTTCTTTTGTTTCTCCAATCCAACCTTTTCTTTCTTTAGGGATTTTAGTCATCTTCTGATTCTACGGAAGTTTAAATCATGAATATAATAATATTGTATCAAAAGAAGAAGAATTACATGTAATTACCTAGAGTTTGATGTTGAAACTCAAGATTATATGCCGATCGATGACGAAGTGAAACACGATATTCGGCGCTAAGAAACAGTAGAAACATTTTCTTTTCTTTTCCCGTTTGATATGTGGTTAGCTAAACCATTGTAGGACACGAAAAATTATTTGTACTCAAATGCTATGATTTGCTGTTATAATATTGCAAAATTACTTGCTTTATTTTGTTTTTAATATTGTTCATATTATTGCTTCTAGTAGGCTCATCATAGAACTACGTTTGTATTTCTTTTATAAATTGACCCTATTCTTACTTATTTCATATTTTTGAATCAAGTTAATTCACGTGTCTATAAACGACATTACAAATTTAATTGTTCACTCTGACGGGTAAACACTAAATGAGGTAAGCTATTCATGCTATTTTGAAGTGATTATATTTTATTTGTGCTAGCCTTAACTTTATAATTTCGGGATTTCTATAAAAATTTCTCCCAGAATTTTACAAAAAAAAAAGAAAAAAGAAGAAGAAGAAGTGAAAATCAGAGTTAAGTTTCAAAGATGTAATTCATGAGTTGCTATGATTTTTATAAGCTGCATCATAGTGCAATTGCAAATTGGTGAAACTCTGAGCGGTGGGTAATTATTGATGATAGCTAGGTGGTTGAAGAAGACAAGAAATATTGGTTGCAACATGCTAGTACTAATTAGGGGTGTGTTTGTTGTGACGCAAAATATTTTTCTAGTTTTCACAGTTTGATTGCATAAAATAGTTTGAAAAATATTTTTCTAGATATTATTTCCTGAAATTGGAGGAAAATGACTTCCCTAGAAAAAGTTAGGAATACATTTTCCAAAAACTTCACCTACCCTCACATCTACCCCCCCCCCCCCCCCACCCCACGCACAATTTTTTTTTTTTGAATTTTCTATTTTTTTGAATTTTTATGAACCACCCACCCCTCCACCCCGCAATGTACAATTTCGAAATTTTATGAGTTGGGAGGTTTATGCGTTTGAAAGTTTGCGGGTTTAGAAATTATAGAGTTTATGGGTTCAAAAGTTTAGCGGTTCAGAAGTTTATGAAATTTGTGGGTTCGGAAGGTTGTTGGTTCACAAGTTCATGGCTTCGTTTCATTATATCTAAATTATCATTTGTGAGTACTCTTGAGAACTTATTTTCCTTAATTTGCGTACCAAACACCGAAAAATATAAAATTACTTCTTGTTTTTCAAAAAAATATTTTTCACAGAAAATATTTTCCGTTATACGAAACACACCGTTAGGTCTTATGGACAACTCTAAATGGTGTTTATAACCTAGAGAACTAGCTAGAATGATAAGGTTGCATCAAGACATGTGATGACCCAAATGGGTCATTGTGAGTTAAGACTCTATTTCAGGTTTGTTAGCATTAAAATATTATTTTTACTCACCTGATTTACGTGCACAGTCCGAGCGAAAAATTGGAAAGCCTTTATGTGGAAATTTGTGAAATAATAAATTTTGAGATTTAAAAATTATAAACGGATCCGGAACCGTATTCTGACGGTCCGAAAGGTCCGTAATAAAATATAGGACTTGGGCGTATGTCCGGTATCGAATTTCGAGGTCCCTAGCTCGAGATATGAATTTTTTATGAAAATTGTTAGACTGAAATTCAAAGGAATTAAAGAGATTGAATAATGTGTGAACTCGTTGGTACCTGGTCCGTATTTTGGTTTCGAAGCCCGGTACAAGTTTAATATAATATATAAGTCATGTCTGTGAAATTTGGTAGAAATCGGAGTTGATTTGACGTGATTCTGACGTCCGGTTGAGAAGATAGTAATTTCGAAGTGTTCTTAAGAAATTCATGAGTTTTGATGCTAAATCCGTAGTTTTAGGTGTTATTTTTATGATTTGATCGCACGAACAATTTCGTATGATATTTTAGACTTGCGTGCATGTTTGGTTTGGATCCCCAAGAGCTCGGGTGAGTTTCGAGTAGACTACGAAGTGATTTTAGGACTTAGTAAATTGCTGGTGTAACTGGTGTCTGTAGTAGGCCTCTGATCTAGCAATTGCGAGATCAGGCTTCGCAAATGCGAGCATTGCAGGCCTGGCAATTGCGAGGTATTTATCGCAAATTGCGAAGAAGCCTGGGCCAACTTGTACTCGCAATTGCGAAGAGTGTTGTTGATACCCAATTTTTCCTCAAATTATTTTCAAACTTGTATATAAGCTTTCAAAATCATTCTTTGCAATAATGAGTATTTTTTCTATTTTTTCCATTTTTTATCTAAATTATTTCCCTATTTATTTAACATTTCATATTTTTAATAATTCATAAATTGTGCTCTAAATAATTTCAAAATATTTTCCAGTTCAATATGTCATTTATAATCATTTTTTAATTTTTATTATCTTATTATTTCATAAATTGGCCAATGGGGTCTTATTTAATTACAATTACAATCATTTTGCAATTATGGCCTAATTAGACACTTTATGCTTTTAAAATCCAGAATTTATGTTTCTTACATTTTTAATATTATTTAATTATTGTAATTTTATCTATTTAAACTTAATTTCGTCCTTTTATAATTATTAGGTATTTTAATTAATTAATTACCTATTTTTATTGGGTATTTAACACCTAGCCTATTTCATTTAAAACTTGGCCACATTTTTTAACCCAATTAACCCCAACCCAGACCCCAATTAAATGACCTAGCCCAATCTTAAATTTACTCGGCCCAACCCCCAATTGATCTGAGCCGTTGATCAAATAAGATCAACGGCCCAGATTCGTTCTTACCTAAAATAACTCAAACGATCCCCCCTCGTCTCTCTCATTTACAAGACGTCTCTCTCTTTATTCTGGTTTCTTCCTCTCCCCCTTCTCTCTAGAACCTTCTGGTTCTCTGATGGCCTCCAGCCTTCATCTCCGGCCACTTCCAGGCTCACCTCCTCCGACCACCGGCCACTACGAAGCCTCATCTCTCCGATCTTCTCAGTCCCTAAGACCTCCATGGGTTCCAGCTATGCCGGACCACCACGGGAGCGTTGCCTGGGTTGAGTCCGGCCTTTCTCCGATGGGTTTTAACGCTGCCATGCCTTCCTTACCACCATCCATGAGTTTCATGGCAGGTTCTCCTGTTCTTGCTCTGGTTCTTACGAAACCCTAATTTTTTGACTTGAACCTCTTCAATCTCTGTTATCCTTAACAATTTAAACTTTATTCCTTTATGTTTTACACTATTCTCGACTAAATCTCTAAGATCCATCAGCCTTAAAATATTTTGCTTACTTTTAAAATTAGGGTTTCTCTGAGTTTCTACACTTGTTTAAAAATGATTTCTTCCTTGTGTTTAAAATTTTCCTTTGCATATCTCTACTGATTATATGCTCTTATCGCTTTTTAACTTGCCTATGTTGAAAAGCCCTAATTTGTTTAGATCTTTGTGTTTGGTTCTTCCTACTGCCTATTTCTTGTTAAATTTTCTGTGATTATCATGCTTCGAATGATTCTTTAGTTTGTTTGTGGCATCTCTGTGTGATTATATTCATATGTTGTTCATCTCTTGCCTCTTTCTGTCAACGTTGCTAGACGTGTCTATTGCTACGATTGTTTGTCTCACTTATTTATATGCTGAAGTATGGTGTTATAACTCTCCCTTGACTGATTGTAATCTCCTTCCTTGATGGCTTGATTGAAAGGTTTCTTTAAAACCCTAAATGCTTCTCGATTGTTAAATTGATTGATCTTGCTGAATCATTCCTTAATTGGAGTTTCTTAACTTGGTCTTAATTATTTACCCTATTGCTTAATAGACCCTGATTCTTCCTTGTTGATTTTTGACTGATTTTTACTTTCCTTATGTAATTATGTGTTTTACCGTTGGAATTTGAATCCCTTGACTTAAGGGAGTGATTGTCTTGGTTAACAGATCTGGATTATTTCCTTACTTAGTATGGTACTGATTTTCCTTTACCTTATGTGGTTACATGTCTTTACCATTTCTGAGTTTGAATCCCATAATTCAAGGGAACAATGTCATTGATTTCCTGACTGATTGGGATTCTGCCTTCTCTTATTACCATGCATTTGTGATTCTTACCTTATTTGATCACCTGTTTTCAACTATAAATACTCCACTCTTTCAACACTGAAGACAGGAACACACACATACATCAAGACAACTACTACATTCTCTCTTTTGCCCTTTCTCTTTTTCTCTCTATTTGCTCTATTGCTGCTCCCTCATACTGCACACTGCTGCAATTTGCTATTCCTTACTATTCGACCGGTATGTCTCTAAGTTAGTTTTATGTTATCTCTATACAATATGCTCCAGTTCTTGATTAGTTACTTACTATTCCTGCTGTGTTTTATCTTGTGGTTCTATTGCCTACCATGTAACTAGCCTGTCCCATTATCCCATTTTCCTTTTTAGTCTAATATGTCTCCTGCTTTCCCTTGTGTGATTCATTATGACTTTGTTTGACTCCTGTGAAACTAGACTACCTATTTTCCTATGTGGCTACTTTTACTCTTATCTTTGCATGACTAGTATCTCTTATATGTTTTCATCTTCTGCATGACTCCTAATACTATAAGTCTTTCCCCTCTACATAATGCTTAGATGTTATATGATTCAAGTCTGCATCGAGCATGTGACTGAGTGACTTTGTTCAATACTTAATGCTATGTGATAATTGTGATGGTTTGAGAACCTGTAACTTTGCTCTAAGGACTGATTACGTGCAAATATGCTGCTACCATTACTTGTCCCTAACCCCTTTCCCTGTTTGTGTTTGTTTTCTTGAACTTTGCATACTTGCTGAGTTGTGACTATTCTGCTACTTCCTTTTCAAATTGGTTTTCATAAAAGATCTTTATATTATCCTCTGAAGCCATGTTATTTCAAAACTCCCTTTCAAATTCAATTCTTTTTAAGCACTTCACACTATTCTTAGACCTTTAGGTTCCACCCCCCCCAGTGTGACCATTGCTTAGGGACCTTGAGTTCCCTCTGAACTTTGACACACTGAGGCATGTAATTCTACATTGCACCTATCTCAACTTTCGCAATTGTTGGTGCTGGTATTGTCCAGGGCCCTCACAAGGGCCTTTGGGAGCTTTGTCGCACCCAGGCTATGTAAGGCTGTGAAGCTCGAAATGGGTGAGGCTGGAAGGTTGGGCCTGTTTGAAGGCTCCCTATAGAATAACTTCTTATTTTTTCTCTTTGCAATTACCGTAATTCATTTGATATGGTCTGTAATAATTTGTAAACAAATGATTGGGGTTGGATAGTGAATATGGGAGGGAACTATGCATGTTTAGTGTAGTATGGGTAGAAATCATGACTATAAGCTTTATTTCCCTATGCGAGCAATAGTATCATGCTTAGGACATGCATACCATGCATTAAAAATCATGTTTAGGTTCTTCATTTCAACACATCTATTATATTCATGCCATCTGACACCATGTTCCCAGTATAACTAAACGAGTAACAAAAGCTGCCATAATGTATTGCTCATGCATTTTCATAAACATGACATATAGAAACCATGTTTTAGGATGATACTTTGTGCATTAGATATCCGGCCCTTAGGACTTCTTATTTATCAGAACTTGAACGCCTAGTTAACATAATCTAATACTCCCATAAAATTTGGTTAATCTACTTGAAACAATTTCCTGCAAACATGTATCTATTAAAATCAGAATCCAAATATGCATGTTCACCCTTTAAAATAAGTAGGCAATGTATACGACGCCTAGGCAAACCTTAGGCCTAACACGTATAAAATCAAATCAATTATGTTCTACTAGTTTAATCAGTCCCCTTTAAACATTTTGAACCCTGCTGCTCCCATTCCTGTTTTACCTCACTGAAGTTCACTTTACTTTTATTAAAACTCCTGCTCTATTTTAAACAGTCTCGAAGTTGTGCATCTATTTCCTTTTACTGATTTTTACTGATTCCTGTTCTATTATATTTTTAAACTACTGGGTTTTTAAAGATGCCTCACTCTGCTCAAAATCATGCCATTTCGAATCCTTGCTCTGTATTTCTTTAAAGTTACTATATTTTGATAAAAGTTCCTATATTTTGATAACATCTTACTACTTCTTTTACTACAGTTCTCTGAAAACTGATAACTATTACTCTATGTTAAGCCATTGTATTTTAGTCCCTTATCTTTTAAAATCACTATATTACTTCAAAC
Source organism: Nicotiana undulata (assembly GCA_005239495.1). Classification (NCBI taxonomy): domain Eukaryota; kingdom Viridiplantae; phylum Streptophyta; class Magnoliopsida; order Solanales; family Solanaceae; genus Nicotiana; species Nicotiana undulata. The sequence goes on from MDKH01120206.1 coordinate 33,213, forward strand.
CCATGCTTTAATGAATTCCTTCTATGTTTTCTGAAAGCTTTAAATCACTGCGTACTTCAAAATCTTATCGCTGCCTTTAGCTACTGTATTTTTGAAAATCAACTATCCTTCAAGTCACTCAGTCTTAATTAAATCTTCTGCCTTCATTAAGTTTTCCAACTCAGATTCCTACGACCTACTATTTTACTAAAATTCCTATTTTTGAACTCATGTCTTGAGACTTTAATCGTGTTTGATACATGCTACTTACATGTCTATGTGTGGAGGGACCTGTGAGTCTTTCTTTGTCTTTATATGTTCCCTTATATGTGCAGTCCTACTTGTTTTGTATGTCGCCTAGTATTTTGTCCTTTAAACCTAAGGGTTCAGCCTAGTTCCTACCTTGTAGGATTAGTAGTCCTAAACACCCTCCAGGACGTATAGGATGGGACGGGTAATGACACGCAATAAGCATTCGTAACCAACACACGCATTTTAAATAACCTTTACGGGGTGGGAAGGGTAGAATACGGATATGATGACCGGTGCGCTAATACCACGTGTAGCCGCCTCTTCGAGGTGTGACATACCGAGTATTGCATTGAAGTGATCCGTATTACTCTAAACATAGGACAATTTCTTTTCAAATGTTTATTTTTTATACTTTCTCCAAAACCTTTAAAGATTTTATGCTTTGTTTGAAATCCCCTCTTACATGAACCTTACTTGTTACTTGTTCACCGCAAATTGATAAAACTTATTGGTTGGGACCCACAATTGTGGATCTTGAGGGGTGCCTAACACCTTCCTCTTGGGATAATTTTAAGCCCTTACCCAATCTCTGGTAATGCAAACTAGTTCATGAGTTATCAACTCTAGGTGCCCTAACGCACCATAAAAATTGTTAGGTGGCGACTCTTCCTTAAACCCTTTCCTTTAAGGAGTTGTCCAAATGTCATAAACCCGATCTCTCTGTACCTAACACGTGCGATAGAAAAAGGGGGCGCGACAAGTGTCTATGGAAGGCCATGTTCGCAAATGCGAACCTTCATCCGCAATTGCGATGATCCAAGTGTCGCAAATGCGACATATTTTTCGCACTTGCGAAGTCAGCAGGAAAGTGAAGGACCTCGATTTGCGATGGTACCTTCGCATTTGCGAGCTTCGCACTCAGGTCGCAAATGCAACATCCACAGCTGGGTAAAAGGGACTTAGATAGGATTTTTCATTCAATTCTTCAATTTTCCAAAATCTAAACCTCAAAGAGGCAATTTTTCAAAGACCAAATCTTACCCAAATCAAGGTAAGTGATTCATAACTATTATTTTTCAATCTTTTACACCTTTTAACAAGATTTCAACCTAGAATGTAGGATTTTTGGGTAAAACTTATGAATTTCAAAATTTGTAGATCTAGACCCCGAATTGAGGTCGGATTCCAAAATCAATGGTATATCTGGGCTCGGGGGAGAATGGGTAAATGAATTTTGGTCCCAACCTCGAGTTTGGACCAAGCGGGCCCAGGGTCAATTTTTGTCTTTTGTTGGAAAAACTTAGGAAAACTATCATTATGCATTAAAGTTGATTCTTTTAGCGATAATTGATGATATTAAACTAATTATGATTAGATACGAGTGGGTTGGAGGTGAATTCTAAAGGAAAAGTTGTACTTGAGCAGTGAGTGACCTGCGAAATCGAGGTAAGTGTTGTGTCTAACCTTAGCTTGAGGGAATATGTATTGTGTAATTGCTTGCTACGTGTTTTGTTGTTGAATACGATGTATAGATGAGATGACGAGTACCTATACGTTGTGGTCGAGTCATAACATGCGAGTGAAAGTCCATTCTTGCTAATCTGTAGTCTTAAAGCCTATTATCCATGCTTATTGTTGCTACTGAAATGCTGGGAGAATTGTATCCGGTTCCACCGAGAGGGATAACATTGTGAACATTGATTCCAGGTTTAGATGTTAAATTGTGAAAGTAATTATTGATGAAATATTGATTCCTTGTGAAACTTCTTTTTATCAATTGTTATTGATTTTGTGATTGGTGAGAAGGAGTGTAAAACACGAAAGGTGATGTCGTGCATAATTTATTTATATTGTGAGGAAGAGTGTAAAGCACGAAGGGTGATGACGTGCATAATTTATTTATATTGTGAGGTTGAGAGTAAAAACACAAAGGGTGATGTCGTGCATTCTTATTTATTATTTGGTGAGGTTGAGAGTAAAAGCACGGAGGGTGATGCCGTGCAGATTTCCTTTCTATGTTAGTTGCTTAATTTGTTTGTTGGTCACTGTTTATTTATGTCTTCTCATTTTTCTCACTCCTTAAGTTGAAATCCCCCCACCGCATGTCCCCTTCCCATTATTTGTTGTTTTATTTATTAAATTGATGTTGTTTCCAATAGCATGATTATATATGTCCATGTTTTATGTGGTGTCCTGTCCTAACCTCGTCACTACTTTGCCGAAGTTAGGCTCGACACTTACGAGTACATGGGGTCAATTGTACTGATGCTGCACTTTGCACTTTCTGTGCAGATTCAAGTATAGGTCCGGGCTAAGTTCGAGTGCTGACTTTTCGCACAGAGACACGAGGTAGATTTGCCGACGTTAGCAGATTCTTGGAGTCTCTTCCTTATTATTCATTTTATGTTTTACTTAGTTCATAAACAATTATACATTTTCTTTCAGCCAAATACTTGTAGTGAATTCTTAGTAGTTCGTGAATTGTGATTCCAAACTCTGGGTAGCTAGATTTTAGTATTGTTTTCGCAGTATCGTTATACTATTTCATTTGTTATTTTTGGTATTATATGTTGGATGGTAGTAAAACTTTGTATACGTTTTAATTGTTTTAATGTCGTAACCCTCTAATATTGGCTTGCCTAGCAAGTATAACGTTAGGCGCCACACGTCCCGACAGTAAAAATTCAGGTCGTGACAAGACATCAACCTAAATATAAAATCAGGAAAATTGGGTGGCCTAAGGCCAATACGCAAGATTGGATTAATAGGAGATAGAATTCCTTTATTCCTTATCTAAGGCCACTTACCACTTTTCTTCAAGAGCAATAGAACTTATTTTTGACTTTATTCGAGATGATGGTTTTGGATTCGTAATAAGACTTTCTTTTATTGTTTCTTTCACCGATTCTATCAAGTGGTCATATTCTTTGTCTCATATTAGGAAGAATTATTCATCTTGTCATTCCAAATTCAAGAATACGACCAACACAATTAATCGATCTATGAACCTCTCTTATTACTTTTTATCCCCTATTCTTCGGATACTATTTGACCCTCTATCGCCAAACTTCAATTTGTGAAAAGGTTGGATTATATCCGAAACAATGATTTGAATCTTAATTGTCATAGATGGGTATAAATGATACCAAATAGCCACTTTAAAGGGCTTCTACTTAATATATAGGCCGTGTGTCCTGAATTTTAGATTTTCAGGACAAAATTGTCTTGGATATTATTCTGAAGTTAAGATTTTTAGTTTAAAATTTCAGAACAAAATAAATACTACTAATTAATTTTTAGATAGCATCCTTGAGAATGACTATCAGTGTACTTGCTCTATATGTGTAAGAATTCATTAAATTGTAATAAATAGTGTATATAAATGCATAATATTAAAAATACTAGCTTTAATGTACGTGCGTTGCACGTGTGGTTAGCGTCAATCAGTAAAATATGTGTATTTAAAGTGTAAATCAAGTTATCAAATGCTAAGTTTTAAAATTCTACATTAAGTTAATATTTTAAAATAAGTAACTTTTTATGGAGAAAAGTATAGGGAGTTATTATTTATTTGAACGAATATCAGAAATAAAATTAATTAATGCCAACTAACTTATAATATATTTTGTCTTCTAATATTTTATTCTTATTATTTTTAATGTTTGCATTTTTAACGGTTTGACTCATACTACTATGTTATAATCTGTTTTATTGTAAATTTCGATAAGAATGACTTGAATTTTTCTCAAATTAGTTAAATCAAAGACTTTTTTGGTTAATTAGGATTGTTCTTAACGTTAAATAGATTTTTTTGTTGTTTACTCAAATCTTAATAATAGCTCATTCCAAGTTTTAAATATTTAATTATAATTATAATTTTTTATCCAATAAGAATTTTACGTTCAACATAATTAAAAAATCGTTTAGGATACGCGCATCGCGCGTGGATCCTATCTAGATGAGTGTTTGATTTATGAAATAAAAGTATAAGTTCCAAACAATAGTCATTAGTGTTGACTGACATTGTACGTATAACTAACTCAATTAAGAAAAGAGAACGTCTCATAAGAATCCTCAATCATTAGTTAATAATTCAACTTAAATTTTATGCCACTTTTTTTAATAAAATAAAGTTAGCATGCTTCTTTTTTAGTTTCAGTAGTACACATATTCATTGAAAACATAAATAGTGGATAGAACTCCACACATATAGCAAACAACTAATAATCCATGAATTTATGATGAACACAAAATCAGGTTGCCCTGAAATTGAGAAAAGACATTTAAAAAGAATACTAAAGTAAGCTAGTAAAATACACCGGAGAATGACTCATGATTATATTTGAAAGAGTATATTTAGTTTCTATATATCATTATTCAAGTGGAAATAGTATTTAAATAATTCTAACATTGATTAACTCCGTTTGTCGTTATATTTGAAAATAATTAGTTTTATGACAATCTTAGAATTTATTTTAAAAGGTAAAAAGATCGATACACATTTTGATTGAAGAACACATATTTCTTCTTAATGTAGTCATTGTTGTGACATAATATTAAATCTAACATGATCGAAATTGTTATATATTTTTATTATAATTCTTCTGACAATCATCAAATTAACACTAATTACAAAATTGTATCTTTCTTTTAGATCTATTGGAATGAACGACTAGGTCATATAGTTTGTACAAAAAAGTGAATAATTAAGTAACAATGTAAGGTCTAAAACCGACTAATAGTGAATGTGTATTTACAATCAATAACTTATACGTATACAAAAAAAAACTATAGAAAGCCATTTATTGGAATAGAAGAAAAATAAAATAATAGTAAATGTCAACTTATTTTGAATACTCATTATTTCATTCTTATTTCTCCTATTTTGATTTTTAACCAAGTTAATTTTTAATACTATATTATAATTGATTCGACTTTAATTTCTAATTTCTTTCATCATCGGTGGTCTTTATTATTGTAACATATCTATCTAAGCCAAGATTTTTGTCAACATGAAGATAGTTTTATTTGTATGATGAATTTGAAAAATAATAAAATTAATTTTTTTTCTATTCTAAATACTTAATTATTTATATTCAGCAATAAAAGATATAAATTATATTTTAATAATTTAAATCTTAATATTATCTCTTACCATATTTTAAAATAGTTATATTTTATCGAAGAATTTTTTTTGTCAAATTTCAAGAAAACCAAATGAGTGAGAAATAGTTTTGTATATTTTAAGTATTTTAGTATATAAAAGAGTTTCACCTAAATCAAAACATAAAAAAGTTACTCTATCATCTTCCAAGAATGTCTTACGTCCTCTTTCTTTTTTGATTGAATTCATGGTATCTGTTCAAAGGGATAAACTTCTAAATACCAAGTGGTTACGTCCGATTTGGTTAGTATTTTTAATTCTTTCCCTTTATTGCCATTTATATATAATTTTAAGTGTAAAAATTTATATAAAATAAAATGTTGATATTTTTGAAGTTATAAATATTAAATTTTTCTATGTAATCCAAATAAGGAAGAATATAATATATAAAATTTAGTTGATTGTAGTCATAAATATTAGGAAAATAATTAAATGAATATTCTTACATATTAGGAAAATAATTAAATGAGTATTCCTACATATTAAGAAAATAACAAAATTCTTATTTTTTGCCAATGTAAACTCTATTTTGAAAGAGTAAAAAAGACGAATGACATTTCGCTAATGGCCTTCGTGTTTTTAATATAATATAGATAATGAGTTCAATACTAAAACCCTAAAAAGTGATTCAATAAAGTTTAAATACTGAATTAGCGTCCGACCTTATCTCAATTTCATAACTAGGTAAAAGATGTATAGTCCGTTTGGCCAAGCTTCTAAAATCAGTTTATTTTGAGAAGTGCTTTTCTCAAAAGTACTTTTAAAAAAAGTGCTTTTGGTGAGAAGTAGTTTGTGTTTGGCTAATTAATTTGAAAAACACTTTTAAGCCGTAATTAGTGTTTGGCCAAGCTTTTGAAAACTGCTTCTAAGTATATTTTTCTCAAAAGTACTTCTCAGAAAAGTGCTTTTGAAGAGAGACTACTTTCTTTCGCTTCTCCAAAAATGCTTCTGCTTCTCCTCAAAAACACTTTTTTCCTTTCAAAAGCTTGGCCAAACACCTCATTTTTTGACCAAAAGCCTAAAAGAAAAGCTTGACCAAACAGGCTAATAGTGTAGTTTGCAGTGTATTGGATCATAAAAGTTTCCAATCGTCTATATCATGGAATTGAAACAATCTCTTCCATAATCCTCCTTATAAAAGTTAATACAAGTACTTTTAAAATGTTTTATTAGAAAATCCAAGCGCACAAACTTCCCAAAACTATTTTCTATTTGTTTGGAAATTAGATTAAGACAAAATCCAAATGCCACTTTTTTATAATTTCATACAAAATCATTACTGGTTAATAGTTTCTAGCTTTGTGAAATAGATCTGGCCAATGATTAAGAAATTGTGGAATACATCGTATTATGTATTCAACTATTCATGTGATGGAGAAAATTTTATACACGCACGATCTTCACGTCTGCATGTTCTACTTGGATATGTTTTCGTTAAACTAAAAAGGAAATTTTATCTCTTATAACAAAAGTATACACTTTATTTATAAAAAGTCAAATATATTTTAAAATATTATTTTTATTGCTTCCTTTTATATTATATAGCAAAATAAGTATTTATGGTATAATACTATCATTGAGGCATGAAATAAGGCATGACATATGCTATTTATGTTTTTCTTCTCTCTTAGACAGTTCGACATACCTATTTTTAAGGTGATTTTCATTAATGTATTCATGAATACATGACGCGAATACATGTGTGTACAGCCGGATTGCCCTGATTTTAAGTGCTTTTTACTGCTGTATTCATGAATACAACAACGTGAATACATGTGAATACATGCACGTACATCTAGACTGACCTGATTTTAGGGAATTTTTGATGTCGTATTCATGAATACATGGCGCGGATACATGTGAATACATGCACGTACGGCTGAGTTGCCTTGCTTTTTAGCGTTTTTTACTGTTGTATAGTGCGAATACATGTGTGTACAATTGGACTGCCATGAGTTTAGGCATTTTTTGCTACTGTATTCATGAATACATGGCGTGAATACATATAAATACATGCGCGTACAACTGGACTATCTGTCACGACCCCAAATCTACACTGGTCGTGATGGCGCTTATCGTGATACTAGGCTAGCCAATTTACTGAGAATAACATAAAGGATTTTCATTTAATACACAAATTATCCGATATTTCATAATAATTTTCGCTTTTTAGCATTCCAAAACAATAAAAATGGCCAGAAATATCTAAACACCGCCCCAACACCTGGATTCAACCGTCATGAGCATCTAAGAAGTGATATTGTCACGAGCCAAAATCCAAACAAGGTCGTGATGGCGACTATCGTGTTACTAGGCAAGCCTACTTCCAGAAATATTACTATTGATTGATTTTAAGAATTTAATAAAACAATATCAACATTTAAATTTCTCATAAACTAAATCACCTCTGGATATAATTCATATAAAGATACGGAAGCTAGCCCCAAACATCGGGGTGTCACTAAGTCACGAGCGTCTAAAACTATGAACAAAGATCTATAATTGTCTAATTGTAAATACTATCCAAAGGAATTAAATGATAAAAGGAGTAACAAGGCCCTGCGGACGCTAGCAGCTACCTTGCAGTCTCCAAAGATAGCCTGAACTCAACGATCGTCACGCTCTAACTCACCTGGATTTGCACATAAAGTGCAGGGTGCAGTATGAGTACAACCGACTCAGTAGTAACATAAATAACTAAGGAACTGAGCAGTAGTGACGAGCTAAGAAAAGTAGTCCACTTATTTATTTTCACAATTTATCAATAGCATGAATAAACAGGTAAATCCCATAACCCAGTAAATGTTACAAAGAGGTTAACTGGTAAAAAAAATGTAGCAACAACAAAAGTAAATGTAACTTCACTGAAACGTCGCCCTATCACTCAGCACTCGCACTCAACACTCAGCACTCTCAACACTCTGCGCTCACCGGGGGTGTGTACAGACTCCGGAGGGGCTCCAAAAGCCCAAGCGCTAAGCACGAACATCTCACGTGCCATAATATCAATACTTGAATCCGCATGGTCAACTCACGTGCTACGCGGACAACTCACGCGCTATGGCATTAATATCCTCACAACCAGGACCTCGACCTCACTCAATCATATACCTCACTAGTCTCACCATCATAAACAAATAAGGGAACACAACTCACATCAAGTATCACATCATATTAGCAAATAATAGAGACTGAGGTAAACATGTACACTAACTTCTATGACTGAGTACAAATAATGTGAGCATGAATAAACCCTAAGCATGATCTCTAACATGAAGGCAGACAAGTTCAACAACAAGTAACTACGTAACCACAGATGATGGCCATGAGGCCTCACGGGACGGACCAAGTCTCCATCCCCCGAGGCATACACCCACACGCCCGTCACCTAGTGTGGGTATCACCTCCAAACAGTCACACGATATCAAATTCTCCAGGTTTATACCCTCAAAGCCAGAGTTAAAATTGTTACTTACCTTAACAACGTAAAATCCTACTTCGGGACACCCTCGTCTCTGGACTCGGTCTCCAAAAGCTCAGAATCTAACCAAAACCAGAATACTACTCTCAACATAGTCTAAAGAATTGGATTCCACAATAAAACTACATAAATATGCCAAAAATTCGAAATCGGTCAAAACTCGGTCCCCAGGCCCATGTATCGGAACCAGCCAACAATGGCAGAATCAAAACCCTCGTCCTCTCTCGAGTCTAACCATATAAATTTATCAAAATCGGACTCCGTTTGGTCCCTCAAATCCCTACCTAAAACTCTCCAAAACTCAAGCCCTAACTCCCTCAATTTCACTTTGAAATCATCAATCAACTCCTCAAAACGAAGATGCATTCATTAAATATAACCGAAAGTGAGTAGAGAACACTTACCCCAATCCATATGGTGAAAATAGACTCCAAAATCGCCCAAATCCGAGCTCCCCAACTCAAAATATGACCGAATGAACAAACCCTAATTTTATATATTTTTTGCCAGATATTTTACCTCGTTTCTTGTGCCAAACGATTCCTAAACTCACATTTTATGCCTCCAATGGATTTCTTGTGAAATTCTAGTCAATTTAGGCTTTTGAATCACTCAATTTGACCTTATAATGAATAAGATATGTAGGTTTTAATATTTGCTAATAGGGCAAATTTTTAAATACGTCATCAGTGGCAATTTCGTAATTAATTTGTAAAATCTGGCAACCTTAGTAAAATGATCATAAAATCCTCCTACGATGACCCAATTTGACGATTCTTTTTGCTACGGGTCATTAATGACGATACGGATATAATGCTTCATTCAAAACAGAAATCGGAGCTCATTTGTTCAATATGACATCATTTATGCTTGAAGAAACGACGTCGAAACATAAGAAAAACGAGCGCAACACAACCCAAACCTCTCCGAAACTCACCCGAGACCCTCAAGACCTCAACCAATAATTCAAACAAGTCATATATCACTACCCGAACTTAGCTGAACCTCCAAAACACTCAAGAAAAATCCAAAATACCAAATCAACCTCGAATTCAAGCCTAAAAACTTCTAAACTTCCAAAATTCGCCAACGACGTCGAAACCTATCAAACCACGTCCGAATGAACTCAAATTTTGTACACAAATCCTAATACATCATACGGAACTACTCGTGCCCCCAAACTACCAAGCAAAATACAAATGCTCAAAATGACCGGTCAGGTCGTTACAGATACAATCTGAAACTATTTCATTACTATAAACAAGTCTAGTAAATAGATAAAAATGACAGAATATGAAGGAAAAATGGGCATGTTGCGGACGTCGAACATCTATCTCAAAATCTCCGAACAAACCTCCAAAGAGAGAGTGAATCAACTAGCATTCAGACCCAATACCTGAATCTGCACACAAGGTGCATGGAGTAACGTGAGTACGCCAACTCAGTAAGTAACAATTATAACTAAAGACTTGAGTGCAGTGACGAGCATTCTAAAATCATGTAAATCCATGTAATAAGCAGCAGTAGAATAAATACATCAAATCATGAATCTACATTCCAAATATTTTCATAAAAATTTCAAATTTCCATTTAAAATCTCGTATAAAACCTTTGCTCAATATTTTCATTAGAGGCTCAGTGTAAAGAAGAGTGAAAATAGTAGTTTCATAAAATATCAACCCCTCGGGCACAAGGTCACTCGCAAATAAAGCCTCTCGGGCACAAGGTCACTCGCAAATAAAGCCTCTCGGGAAAGCCTCTCAGTCACTCGTGACTCTACTCTCATAAGTCAGTGCTCACACTCAGCACTCTCACTCAACATGTACCATATAATAGCCGTTGCGGCATGCAACCTGATCCATAAATAGTCGATTGCGCTCACTGGGGGTGTACCGACTCCGGAGGGGATCTTACAGCCCAAGTGCTATATCGCTGCGGCGTGAAGCCCGATCCAATATCTCGCTGCACGTGCAACCCAATGCATATATATCTTGTTGTGGAGTGCAGCCCGATCCATATATATATAATACTGCGACGGGCAGCGCGATCCATCACTATCCTCACATTCCGGCTCTCGGCCTCACTCAGTCATCATCCTCACAAGCCACTCGGGCAACTCATCTCAAATCACGGGGACTCAGCCCAAAATATCTTTCATTAATTAAAATAGGGTGATAAACAGGAATAAATAGTGAACATGTATAAAACATGACTGAGTTTATATCTTCTATCAAAACAATGTGAGAATAGTAGTAAAATACCCCCTGAGGGTCCAAACACGTCGGTACAAGGCCCCAAACATGGCGTACAACCCAAATATAGTATAAATCTCTAAAATACGAGATATCATGTGATTTCAAATCAAATACGCGACTTAATAGTCACTACGGGACGGACCAAGTCACGATCCCTACCGGTGCACGCCCACACGCTCGTCACCTAGCATGTGCGTCACCTCATTTAACAAAACAATACAAAATACCGGGCTTTCATACCCTCGGGTCTAGATTTACAATCGTTACTTACCTCAAACTGGCCAAAATCCTAATCCGCGATGCCTTTGCCTCTTGACTCGGCCTCCAATTGCTCCGAATCTAACCAAAATCAGATTTATATCATCAATATATGCTAAAGGAATAAATCCCACTCGATAATAATTGAATTACATCAAAAATTCCGAAATTGGCCAAACACGACCCCTGACCCACGTCTCGAAATTCGACAAAAATCACAAAACTGGAATCCTTATTCACTCACGAGTCTACCCATATCAAATCCATCGAAAT